>JAEQBH010005521.1:0-24940 GCA_016808115.1 Tetrastigma voinierianum | reverse complement strand
TCTTGAACCTTAGAAGCCAAAGGTAATTGAAATTTGACACACTTGCAGCATCAGTTCAAGAAAGAATTTAAAAGAAAAAAAACCCATCTCCTTAAAATCAAATTCCCAGCCTCAACATAGTGTGTTGAAATCAAGATACAGCAAGGTTCTTATTTGCAGTGAATACCTAAATTCAGTTTCCTAGGTTTCCTCCAGGTCTCAGAAACCAAACATTCAAGTAAACAAGAAAGCCTGGAATTTGAAAACCCGGCATTGGTTGAAGTAAAGTGCTATAAAAATCATCCCTTTAACATCAAATTCCCAACCTCAACACATAATTGAAAATCAGATACAGCGTTTATTCTTATTTGCAGTGAATACTTAAATTCAGTTCAAAATTCAGTTCCCTAGGTTTCCTCCATCCATACACCTAGAAGTCTTCTTTACTGAGAAACTTAATAGAGCAAACTTTCCAAAATCAGTAAGTCACAGCGTCCTAGGGTTTGTTAGAAGACTGAAATCGTGAGCAAATTAAGTCTTCAGAAATCACATTCCAACCCTAGATAGATTATCACCGCAAAGAACCGACTGTAAAACTATTTATATGCAACGAATCCCCCCGAAACGTCGTTTTCATGGTATTTCTCAGCATCCAAACAAACAACAAACAGATTAACAAACGGACAATCAAAATTCGAATTTGACAAGTCAATGATCATTCCTTCGATGAAATTAAACTTAAGAACTCGAATTAAAACCACAAACCTCAGGCTGGCTCTCTCCCAAATTCCCAAAGCGTGTCTGAAATCTGAATCCCTAGAAAGAAAGAGGAGGGAATCCGTTATTTTCAAAATATGACTAGACTGGGCTGAACCCTAAATGGGCCTTTGCCTATTTGGACCACTAATGGGCTTGAGTTTGCAAGTTGCCTCATTTACAAGGTATGGTAGAGTGCAGACTGAGGCAGAGACGATTATGATATTCAGTTCGAGCTCGATGGCTATTTCATTCCGAAATGTTAACGATTCGAGTCGAGCAACTAACTCGACTCGAAAAGCTCATGAAAAACTCGAATTTTTTTGTATATCAAATTTTTAAAAATTTATATATCTACTTTGGGGATGACATAAATAATATATCTTTACTTATGATTTTGTGAATTAAATTTTAATTTTTTAATCTTGTTTTGGTTCAATTAGACCTGTCCAACAGGCTGAACCGCCCATTTTGGCTGTGAACGGCGTGAAGAAGGCGAATTTGGTACGACCACGAGGAGCAAGGCGTCTTCAGTAGGGTGCCCGACCCGCGCTGCCATCTTGGTCGACCCGCTGTGCCAACCCACCGTGCTAGCCATGCGAGCCGACCCACCATGCCAGCCCACCCACTATGCCAATTCTCTTTTTCATATAGGTGTCAATAATACCACTTCCTTGGTATACTTGGTAGTTTGAGGGGTATAAGAGTCTTTTGCATATGAAATTTTTTGTGATGTACTAAAACTATATTGATGCAATTCTCAACCTTTTTCTTGTAATTTGTTGAAATTTTGAATAAAATAATCGTATTTTTTTATATTTTTCATTATTTTATCTCCTAATATTTCAAATTTTTGTTATTTTGAAAAACATAAATATAAATATATTTTTCTTGGTTTTAAAAATAAAAAATTAGCATTTCCACATATTATACAATTACAAACTAAATATAAAATTTAAAAGAATTGATTTAATTACAAAACAAAATTTAATGTTAATTCGACCGCCCGGTCTGACCCATCGGCCTGACCCACAGCCTTCACGGCCCATCGGCCTGACCCACCAGCCACTTAGCTAGCGAGTCAAGCTTATGGGCTATCTTAGGGCCAATCATTTGGCAGCCCGGGCCGGGTAGGTTCGTCTGTTTTGGTGGTAGGCTGTCGACACATTAACCCATTAAGCTCGTCTGAAATTGAAGTAGAAGCGGCGGTCACGTCTATTGGACAGGTATAGGTTCAATCCCTTTCATTTTTCCATATCGTATTGTATATTTGGGATTGTCGAAATGGAGGGGCAATGAGGTAAAAATCAAGAAAGTTTGGGACAAAGTCGAGCTTAATTCAAGTTCGAGCTCGATTCGAGCTTCATTTTCAACTGCGAGGTTTAAACTTTGAGTCGATTTCGATAAGCTTCGAGCTGTTTCGCGCAGTATGCGCCTAGGTATGAGTGTACTTGTCCTATATTTTTTTTCTTTTTTTTTTTTACCTCTATTTACTTTGTACTGTTTACTTGTATTATTCTGTTTTTTTTATTCGAATAAGGATCACCCGGTAAATCCATCCCACCCTTTCATCACTCGAGTCATTAATAAGCAGGTGCCATCAATCTTTAAGAGTGAAGAGTTAGAATTATGCTGCCGTGAGGAGAATGAGCTCAAGTTGTTAAAGAAGAGTGAGAAGGGCACTTGGGAGATAGGAGGGTTTCGAGTTCAGTACAGTGAGGATAATTTAAGTGAATAACAAATACTATAATATAATGCAAAGTTAATTTATATATATAATTAAAAAAAATACGGCATGCTTGATTATCGAAAAAATCAAATATAAAATTAGGGAAATAAATATAAATATTTGATTAAAATTCATCAAATAGTTTCGAATAACTAATTTTGAAAAAAGATACCCGTATCATTTTCGTGTATTTTCATTGTTTCTTAAAATAATGGGTTATTTTTGCAAGGAAATAAGAAGGCTATTTTTGTAAATATTGGGCCGAAAATCGATGAAGGGTTAAATTTCAAATTTTGGATTTTCAAAAGGTCTTATAATTAAATCATCCAATAAAATACTAAAAATGTATTGTACAAATTCAAAAAATATTTTAAAATTAGAATTCCCAAGGAAAAAAAAGAAAGAAAGTGGAGGTGTTAAAATTATCTGAGTTTTTAAAATTTAAATATATATGTTTAATAGAATAGTGAACTACCACTCATATTTCATAATGTAAATAAGTTGGACATGAGAATTTAATTTTTAAATTTTGTTTTAAATAAGCAAATAAACATCATGTATAAGCTAAATACAGTAAAACAACTCGATATTTCCAAAAAAATAAAATAAGGTCATGTCGAGAACCGGTTGTGAGCATTGAAACTGAAAGATAAATTGAATTAGCAATTTTGATACTGATAGAGAGATAATTTACTTTATAATAACAGTAAAAAAAAATATTTGAAAAAAATAATAATAATAATAATAATGAAATTTATTTTATAATAATTAAATTAAATTTGTCAAATTAGGGGTGGACCAATTGGTTATATTGAAGATAAGATGTTTCCACTTGGAGATTTAAGGGTGGGTGAGGTGGATCTCTATACGCTATCTACTTGCCTTGCTGGGGTCCACGTGGCATCATATCAGCCACATCACATCAAATCCACAGACCTCTGTTTTTAATTTATTATTATTACATTAATTGGGCGGTAATGCGTGGCAGCAATCAAATGAAGGAAAAAATTTTGGTCTGGTTTGTCTTGTGGGTCAACTTATCCACCTCATGTGCCCTTCACGCTATCTTCCCGAGTAGGGATCTGTAAGCAGGACGGGAAGAAAATCTAATTCTTAGCCGCTGTTTTTTTATTTATTTATTTTAACTGCCGTACCACTGCTGTATTAAATTTTTTAAATTAATTATTTTAATGATGTAATTTAATTTTCATAACGCGTCATTTTATTTATATTTAATTTAAATGAAATAAAAAAATTAATGTAAAAAATTACTTGATTTGAAATCAGGGCGTAGCGAGTTTTGATTTTGAAATCCGGATTATTTATTTTGGTTGCATTCCGTTAAATCAAACTTTCAGTTTAAATTTAGGATCATGGGTAAATTCCGGTTTTAATATCGGATATAACCAAACATTACGGATTTACAAATCCGGAATTCATTTTTAATTTTTCGAATTTTTTTTTATTTTCTAAATTAGTTTAAGTATATTATATAAATTATAAAATTTAACTATATTATATAAATTATTTTAATACTTATAAAATTTAACTATATGGGGTGTAAGGAGGGTACGCTGGGAAAGTAAAGTATTGGAATGAGGTGCAAATAGTATATTTTAGGGTTTATTTAGTAAATGGGGTGTGAAGAGATATTTAAGGGCTGTATATAGAACATCTCTTGTTTTTTAATATATTAAGTTTGATTTAATTATAATAAGAAGTTTAATGAGGTTATTTAGTTTTTGTTTTTATTTTAATATATTCGCTTTGATTTAATTATATAATAAAGTTTTAGTATATTTTAATTTATTTTAAAATTCGAAGTGAGTTGGTCTTATCTAATAGGCAGCCCTTACACCATTATATTTAAAAAATATTTTTATTATCATTTTATTTTATACTTTAATATAAATAATAATAATAATAATAATTAAAATAATTTGAATAACTTATTTATACAAATTCGTAATATTTTTTATTTTTTTTATGAAATATATTAATTTTAATATAATCATAATAAAAACAAAAATCAAATGTAAACGGGATGAGTTTGAAAAAAATTTCATTTTCGTTGACCCACCCTGTTTAATTTTTTAAATTGGACGAATTTGAGAATTGAAATAAATAAACGAGAACGGGGTCAAGATGGGGCTGTCTCGTCCTGAGCCTGCCCTATTGCCATCCTTATTCCCGACGTCTCTCCCCATCCTTTTTTTTCCAATATTTAAAAACTTGGACTGGTAACTGAACCGAAAAAGTTATCGATTCATAATTTATAAATGCCCTCCTATGTAACCCTATTTCAAAGATAGTAAAAGTTTGAGTTGTCGTTCCCATGGATGTAGGTACACTGCCGAACCACATAAAATTTGTGTGTCTTCTTTGTTTTCCTTACTCCGATTTTATCACCATTGTTGCACGAATCACAACATTGTTTCCTGTGTTGTGTCAAATCGTTCCATACATTGATCTATCTGCTAAAAATCATTTGAGTGTTCCATCAATTCCAAAGTGGGCTTGAAGAATCTTAAACTCGATTTCAACTCATCGATATCATCAACTACTGTTCGGTGTGAATTATACTTGCATTTTGGATGAGTCGTTCATGCATTTATATAACTCAAATGCTAGATTCACCTCCTATTCATCAATATTACACTAATCCCCCATTCTGCAATGTTTTGCAGATAATGAAAGAAAATCAAGCAAAGAAGGAGCTGAAAGACATGAAGGCAAAACCAAAGCTGAAAGGCAAACGAACTCTCGGGTTCGCCTAGGCGAACCAGTGATGCCATTTGAAGACTCCTAAAGACCAGCTCTCGGGTTCGCCTAGGTGAACCAAACCCTCACCTCGGTGAAGCTTTCTTTCGCCTAGGCGAAGGGCCATTGTATTAGAAGAAGACACGTGTCTTCGCCTAGGCGAAGAACATCGAGCTAGAACAAGAATATTCCCATTTTTAGCCCAATCATAGGCCCATTTCCCAAGGTTATATACACTATACTTGTTTTCGATCTAAAAAAGAGGAGAGACTACGAGGCGGGACACACTTCCATTTCTAGGGTTTTCTCTCTGAGCTTAGTTTTCTAGGGTTTTAGTTTTTACTGATCTTGAGCTCGTTTTGGAGATTTGTGTTTGGAGGAAGATCAGCGCTAAGGGGATATCTTGTAGTAGTTGAGCTGAGTTTTGGACGAGATTCATATCACATTTGTTTTGTATTCCTTAACTCTACTCTTAATCTTAATCTTTCAGTGTTTTATTTGTTTTGTATTCCCATGGTTTTATCTAATTGTTATATGTTAGACGATGAAGTTGAGACGTTCCAGAGTGACAACTGGAAGCATCCCCTTAGGAATCAATTTAACGTAATCAAAGAGATCTAAGAATCTAGGAATGCTTAGTACTAGGTGGATTTTATTAAGATGGACATCATTCGATCTTATGTTTAGATCGTAAGGACCGAAAGGAGATCGATCAGAACATAACCCAAGATATTCTATTGCAAGGACCGAAAGGAGACCAATAGAATTCTCAAGGACTGATTCACCTTAGAACCAGTATCACATTATCGGACCTAGAAGGACCGAAAGGAGAATGGGAATGAGTGTGAGAAATCGAAGGGAGACACGAAAGTGTAAACCTAAATATCGGGTTCATAGGTAAGCATGAGGATATATTCACTTTAATTGAGATTTATGGATTGAGTCTTAAACCCACCTAGTGGGCTCTTAAGTATAGTGTTAATCGTTAAAGTTTCTTTCAATTTATTTCAATTATTTGTTGATTTTCAGAATTTAGGTTAGTTTAATTTAGTTTAATCAATCATCATCTCGTCTAAATCACACATCGCTTGATAGTGAATTTCTTTAGTAGTCAGGGTACTTAATCCCCCGTTTAAACCAATTTTTCCTTGTGGTTCGATACTATGGGTTTTTAATTAAAAAGCCATTTTATTACTTGTGATCCGTACACTTGAGGATTTGGTTGTTTCATGCCAAAATTTATATACATACAAACGACCGAACAACTACCACAGAGAAACAATTACAATAAGAACCCTTAAAACCCAAAAACAATCTTAGAAATCAATCTGACCAGCGCCGCCAGCCTGGCTCGTATTGAGAGTAAAAGGGGCAACGGTGCGGAGTGTGTTCGGGGTATATGGGTATTTTTGTAATTTGATGCTTGTCCAAGGCGGTTATAAATACCACTCTATGTAACCTGTTTGGAGATTATGAAAGTTTGAGTCGTCGTTCCCGTGAACGTAGGCACACTATCGAACCACGTAAAATCTATGTGTCCTCTTTGTTTTTCTTACTCCGATTTTATCACCATTGTTGCACGAATCACAACATTGTTTCCTGTGTTGTGTGACTTGTGTCTAATCTTTCCATTCATTGATCTATCGCGAAATCATTTTGGTGTTTAATAATTCAGGTGGAATTGAAGAGATCTTAAACTTCGGTTCAAATCGCCAATATCTCGACTACCACAGAAACAATTACAATAAGAACCCTTAAAACCTAAAAACAAGCATTAACTTAAATCAAATGCAGCACTACCATGGCACAAGGCTCATATTGAGAGTAAAAGGGGACAACACAGTACAGTATGTTTAGGGTATAGGGGTATTTTTGTAATTTGTTCATATCCAAGATGGTTATAAATACCCTCCTATGTAACCTTATTTCAAAGATTATGAAAGTTTGAGTCGTCGTTCCCATGAACGTAGGCACACTGCCGAACAACGTAAAATCTATGCATCTTCTTCGTTTTTCTTACTCCGATTTTATCACCATTGTTGCAAGCCTGTGTTGTGTCAAATCTTTCCATTCATTGATCTATCTGCTGAAAATGCATTCGGCGTTAAATCCCGATTCCATAGTGAGCTTGAAGGCAGAGAATCTTAAACTCGATTTCAACTCATCGATATCATCAACTCTGCCTTGAGAGCAATTCTTATAAGAGCAGCCAAAGCAGAAAAACAACCATTGACTTAAATCAAATGCGGCCTGATGCGGTGAATATGCCGAATCATGGGGAATTAGTAAGTGTTAGACATACAATAACACTTCGAGTCTCAAAGTTTTATTTGAAACTACTACTTATCCTAAGAAACTCACGGAAATCGATACCAACATTCAATAGGGAACATAGAATTGTGAATGATGCATCAAAAAGCCAAAAAAGAAAGAAACACTTGCTATAGAACACTTAACTCATACAAAAAGATCACAATCTTCAATACACAAATTGTGGGTACCATGGGCTCAGGCTCGATTCCCTAGCCCGATCGGCTCGACTGATAATACAGCGGGATCATGCCACAAAGTCGGAGGCGACCGGGGCATAGGAGCAACCTTCGTAGGAATTGCCGGGCCTCTTATCCGAATACCTCCTTTCTGGCGCTAAGTGCGGATGCCTTTCACCGGATGCTTCCTTTCACGATCGGCAATTTCACCAAACAAAACTGCCAATCGGATTTTCATGATATAAGTAAATGTTCTTCCAGAACCCTGATCACCGCCTCCAGCAGACCAAGGCACTCAGCCTTGCGGCCCGATCGGGAAAGCGGTTACATAAAAAGAAGAACAAGTCATCCTTCTCGAAATAAGAGCCACCTTCCCCTATCTTTATGGGAAGAAATCGTCTACTCTCCAGGAAAGATGGATCCCCTTTCTCCCTCCATGGAAGCAAAATCCACCCAGCCACGAATGTCTGATATTAGCGATTGAGATAGCTGGCACTCTGGAAACCTCGGTATTCCAAAAAAGGCTAACTTTGCCATCGGAAGGGCGACGAAATACCACTGTCGTCTTCTTGTTTGTTTTGCAGGTTGCAACCAAGCAGTGAATCTTCCAGACGATCCAGACTGGCTGCGAGAGTGCAAGAAATCTTTACTGAAACTTATCCCGATGTCGGGATAACAAAACAATAAATATTACAAATTCCCACATACGAGACAACAGTGATAAACAAAACCCAGAAACTATTATTGTAAGTGAAAGAGAATGATGATCAGATCAGATTCTATTCAAATTCCATTGGATTGACTAAAAAGGCACAGAAAACCCCCAAAATTTTTTGAAAATCAACAGCACAGTTAGACAGACAATAATACTTCAGTCTCAAAGTTTTTTGTGAAACTACAAATCCAAAAAAAAAAAAGTGTTTTTCAAGAAACTATGAGAAATCCTGATATCAACATTCAATGGGGAACATAGAATTACGCTAAATGATTCATAAAAAAGCCAAAAAAAGAAAACACTTGCTGTAAGAACTACTTAGAACCCAAAAAGATCAGGATTAGCTTAACTCATAAGCAGCACAATCACAGAAAGATCACATTCTTCCCAATAATCGCATTATCAAAAACAAATAAACAAAAATAAACAAAACCCAGAAACTATTACAGTAAGAGAAAGAGAATGGTGATCAGATTAGATTCTATTCAAATTTCAACGGATTGACAAAATCCTGATAACCCATTGACTAAAAAGGCACAAAAACCCCCAAAAAATTTTGAAAATCAACCGCAGAGATTCCTTATAATCGCCTCGATTGATCAAAAGAGAAAAATGTTAGGCGAAGGTTCCCCAGAGTTGACTGAGGTTTCAGAAAATCCAAACAGGACCCTTAAATCCATCACCATTTCCTCCACCAACCCTTTTCCCCATTCACCAAAACCCGCCGTTTCAGGGCAAAAAAACCCACCATTTCCGTGAAGAAAGCCATCAAATTCAAAGTTTTTTTTTTTTTTTTCCAGAAACTTCCTGATCAGATAAGGGGGTAGCTGAGAGTGGAGTGATGGAAGTGAAGAAGGCGTACGGACCATCACATGGGCTCTGATGGATCGGAGCTTCTTCTCCCTTTTGGCCTCAAAGAATCTGCTCACTAAGAAATCCGTCTTCGCCTGTGTTTTCTTCCCCCCACACACCCCACTGATCTCTGTGAGGTTTCACTTTCTTAGTAGAAAAATATTATCAGCAGTCCTTTCTATCTTGCTTCACTTTCTTTTCTATATTCTAATCACAACAAACCTCTAGAGAGAGAAAGTGATTTGTTTGTAGAAAGAGAAAGTTTGAGTTTGGGTCCAACTTTTCTTCCATTATTTTACTTATTAAATATTTTTTTCAATTAAAAAATTATATTTGATTTTGTATTTTATGGATCGATTGATGATTAAGGATTGTGTGGAGACTATTTGAAAAAATAAATATAAAAAATATAATTAAAATATCTTTTTTTAATGGAGTGATTAAAAATATTTAAAATCAAAATATTTATTTATTTTATTGTTTTAGGTTTTAACCATGTTCTAACAGTTGCAGTTTCCTTATAATAATATAATATTATAATAATATAATATAAATAAATAGATATATAAAAATATTTAGTTTAAAAACATTTTAAATTTAAAAAAAATTTAAATGCCTATCAAATGTTTTTATGAAAAATACTATAACTGATTTTATAAAGTGTTTTTTATAAATAAAATTTAAAAAAAAACTAGGTGTTTTGAAAATTTTAAAAATACTTTTACAATTTGACAAGGGATATTTTTATTTATATTAATATGCTTCTTTAAAAAGATTTATTTCTAAAATTCCTATATTATTATTTTCAAAAAAAAAATCCAATATTATTTTTTTCCATTTTAGGGAATGACATGTCTAATTTTGTGTCATTAACAAATAAAAACATTCATATATTATAATGTATATTAAAAGAAAAAATTATGTGTAATTATAGAAATTGTAAGGGGTAAAATTGTCATATAAAAAATTACCATTTGGATTGCACCATAAGCTTTAATGTGGCCTACCTACCCACCTATGGAAGTAGATCATAAAATAATATTACCATTTAAATATTTACACAAATATTGCCATAATTTTTACACGAAATCACATTTTCTTTTTCAATTTTTTTTAAATAAAGTGATTATTTCTTAAATATTTTTATATTTTTATAGTTATCGTTGTTTGATTACGATGTTTGATTTATCGTCGATTAAATTCTGAGGCTTAAGAAAGCGATTGAATAATCGAAAAAATAAGCTCAGATCTTTTGATGTATTATAAGTTTGAATTTATAAAATTATTTATTTTTTTAAATAATAATAATAATAATAATACAACAAAACAAATATGGATGGAATATTTTGGATAAATAAATGGGAAATTAATTTTAATAAGAGAAAATTATTATTTTTAAATATGTAATAATAATAATACAACAAGCAAATATGGATGGAATATTTTGGAAAAATAAATGGGAAATTAATTTTAATAAGAGAAAATTATTATTATTTTTTAAATAATAATAATAATAATACAACAAGCAAATATGGATGGAATATTTTGGATAAATAAATGGGAAATTAATTTTAATAAGAGAAAAAAAAAATTTAAATAATAATAATAATAATACAACAAGCAAATATGGATGGAATATTTTGGATAAATAAATGGGAAATTAATTTTAATAAGAGAAAATTATTTATTTATTTTAAATAATAATAATAATAATAATACAACAAGCAAATATGGATGGAATATTTTGGATAAATAAATGGGAAATTAATTTTAATAAGAGAAAATTATTTATTTATTTTAAATAATAATAATAATAATACAACAAGCAAATATGGATGGAATATTTTGGAAAAATAAATGGGAAATTATTTTTAATAAGAGAAAATTATTTATTTTTTGTAAGGTGATAAGGGGAGTATCACGTGCGAATCGGAGCAGGGCGTTAGGTAAGGGCACGCTTTCCACGTGCCTCTTGCTTTTTCCTTTCCGTACATTTGTCAAAACATCATAATCCATCCAAAAACATGTGTCAACCTCCAAAATGTTTTTCAGCCTTCACTTCGATTGCATACGATGATTTTTTTTATTTCATGTCCATCTCAATCACATCGTATCCTCACAATCCTAAAATTACTTAATCTTAATTTTCCATATTTTTAACAAATATTTCTTAAAGTGTCCATATTTTTTAAAAATACAAGCTTCGAGATTTGGTTAAAATAGATTTATGAAAAAAAACGTATCTTATAGATGTAATTTAGGATGACGGGTTATCCGTGCTTTCGATATAAAATCTCATCACTCGTCCAGAAATGAAGGGTAGTATGAAAGGATATTTTAAGAGCAATTAATTATCTGGAGTACTTAGGAGGTTTAAATTTTGGATTCGAAGTGGGGCGATGCAAGTGTATCTTACACGCCCCGATCAGAATACTCGATTAAATATATATAATATACATTTATTTATATTAAAAAATCGTAAAGGTAAAAACATATGAGTTTTTTCTTATATTTTTATTGATTTCATGAACTCAAATCACAATAATTCTTATAAGACAAATTATTTTTAATATTCATGGTTTTCTAAAATAATTCATTTCATAAATCGGAATTTGGTATTTGGATAGAAATTCTGGCTCCCGATCTGCAATGGATATGGGGATGAGAATCTAAATCCTCTTACAAAATTTAACAATCGAGTATTAAAAAATCATTTCCTTATTACTTTTTAATATATATATTTTTTTAATTTTTATTTTCTTTTATTTAAAAGAAAAAAAAAGTCAAAATATTCCCTTCATATTCTTTTTCTTTTTCTTTTTTAACCTTTTTAAGGTTAGGATTAAAACTTTTCCTCTATTTAAGATTAGAATTTCAAAGGATGGTTTAGGATTTGTAAAAGAAGAGACAACTTCACCTGTCATCTTATATTAAAAAACAAAAAAAACAAAAAAAACAAAAAAAAAAAACATAGTATCTTCTTTCCATACTCTTTATGTAATTGATTTTTTTTTTTAAATAAAAAATTATCACTGTGCCGATTAATAACATGGGAATAAGGATCAGGAATCTTGTCCTGCCAGAAAGAATATTCGAAATGGATAAGAATTATTCCATCGCACCTTAAATAGATGCTTTTGTTTTTAGAATATTTAAATATTATTAATTATATATTTTAAAATTTAAATAAAATATAAATAATATATTTATTATATCATCGGTTGGCCAGTAGGCCGTCGATAAGCCGTGAATCGGTAATTTTTTCCAGTTCGATCGTCGATGGTTTTAAGCATTGTTTTAAAGTATAATATATTAATATCCTGTCTGATAAAGATGGGCCAATAAAAATGATAAAAGCTCTCTTATAAAACGCGATTACGTTATGGCTTGTCGATAAAACTAAAGAAAACCCTTTGAACAGTTTTTGAAAACTGTTTTTAAAACTGTATCGTGTCTTAAAAAACAACGAGAACAAGAAAAATATAAAGAACGTCATTCGGTTCCTAGTTTTTTACTGTTAAAAAACACATAAAATATTAAAATTGTTCTGTATCAGCGTATCAAGAACGGTTTTAGGGCCCTATTTGTTTTTGTTTTGGCTTATTTTCCGTTCTCCAAAAACAAAGAAAACAGAAAAAGCAGGAACCGCTACGTTTGGTTCCGGTTGTTTCTTATTAAAAAACATAGAAAATATAAAAAAAAAAAAAACACAGAATCACAAGAACAAGAACGGTTTTCAAAGAACACTTGTTCTAAACAGTTTTCAAAAACATGAACCAAATAAACCCAATAAATAACACCGATTGAAAACCGTTATTGTTATCTGAATTTAGTATTTATTGTGTTCATTGTATTTTTCTTTTCTCGCTATTTTCTTTCCTTACTATTTTCCGGGTTCCTTAGGGTTTCATGAAGTTAAGTTTAGCAGTTAATTTTAACTTCATTCATGATCAACAGAAGGAACACTTCAATAAGAACACTTAGATTCTACATAAACCAAATGGAAGGACTAATAAGTAATTACCACAATTAAATCGTCAAGAGAGTAGGCCTTCAAAACAGTTGAACGTAGAACAAACTTCCCCTGCATTTAGAATACATGCAAAACTTAGAAACAGGAACAATTTTCGGGCGAGCCACATTTCAACCGCGTTTTTACATATTTGGGTTAGTGTTATCGTCATTTTGATCAAGTCGTAATAACGGCGCAACCGTTTGGTAATCGGTAATATTCGTGTCAATTAGCATAACTCGAAATTGACCCGTTTAATTATTTTGTAAATTAATATTAAAATAGATTAATCGGTTTAATATGTTATTTATGTTAAATATTGATGAGGTAATTATAACATGTTAATTCAAATTACCAAATTAATAAACGAGTTATACGTGTCGTGCTACCAATTACTAATTGAGTTGTGTTTGAATTTGTTAATTTTAACACAATTATTATTCGTGTCGAGTTTGGATTAGCGAATACAATGGAATACCTATGTATTAACATGACCCGAACACAACACATGGACACGAATTGCCAATATACACAGTAAAATTTTGACCGGTGAACCCAGAATTTTCAAACTTCGACACGTTTTTCGTGTTTAGATTGAGTCGTGCTTCAGCATCTTCGTTAATAAAACAAGTTATATTATTGTCAATCCAACAGAACACAAAGCCGGCCGAATTATTTCGTTTTAATTTTTGTAGATTAATATTGAACATGGAATTAACCGTTTAATATATTTATTTATGTTAAATATTAAAGGGTTAATTATAACATATTAATTTAAATTACCAAATTAATAAAGCACGAGAGTTATATGTGTCGTGTTACTTGATTACTAATTGGTCGTGTTTGAATTTGTTAATTTTGACATAATATTATTATTCATTAATAGGTATTCAGTGCATAAATCTGATGGAATACCCTATGTATTGACACAACTTTCAGACACATCACATGGTGCGATTGCCAATAGACTGATAAAATTTAATGAGCAGGTAGGCCTGCTGGCTCGACCACGTTTTACGTGTTTGAGTCAAATTCGTGTTAACCCACATAACTCATTTAATAAAACAAGTTATATTGATGTCAATCCGTAGAACACGAAACTTACCCGAATTGACCCGTTTATTTTTTTTTGTAGATTAATATTTAACATAGATTAACCCATTTAATATGTTATTTATGTTAAATATTGAATGGTTAATTATAACATATTAATTTAAATGACCAAATTAATAAAACGAGTTACACGTGTCGTGTCGTGTCATGTAACCCAATTACAAATTGGATCGTGTTTGAATTTATTAATTTCGACACGATTGTGTCGTGTCGTATACAAATAGCGGCGCTGGCAGCGTAGGCGAATTATAGCTCAGGCAAAAATAAAAAAGGAATAAATTTTGTATTGAGAGTAATAAATATACAAGAAGCTGATCTTGTCATATGTTGCGAGAGGCTTGCCACGGATAGAATCAAATCGGACTCCTTCTTGTCTTTGGAAACAAGCACACACATATTTCCTTCAGGTTTGAGTGCTTGTCAGGATGAAAATGTCCCCCGGTTTCGACGGATATATGATACTTGAATTTTAAGATACTCTCCCGGAGATATATCGGTGGATATTTTACATGAATATCGATATATCGGAAGTGCTTGTTGTTATCAATTCATAACCGTTGGATCAAGTCAAAATTTCAAATCTGGCCATTTAAATATATCTCCGATATATCCCGATATATCCTCGATATATCCTGATATATCCCCGATATATCCCGATATATCTCGGATATTTTACTAAAAAATTAAACTAACGAACGCGTGTGCCACATACCTGATATTTCCACGATATATCGGTCCAAAACCGATATATCAGCTATATATCGATTATCGCTGATATCGTGTCAAACATCACCGATATCAGATATATCGAAGATATATCGACGGATATATCGGATATTTTCATCCCTGGTCTTAATAAATTAAAACGAATCATTATTTTGTATTGAAAGCAGAGCGAATAAGCGGTGCACAACCTAACATAATGTGATTCATCTAAATCAGTCGAACTTCATCAAAGGAAAGGGCTGCATACCAAAGATCTCCACTAGGCGCCGGCTTCACGAAAATCCACTGCGGAACCATCTTTTCGAAGTTGTCGTTCTTGACCTCTCTGCAAAGTAAACGGTGTCGACAATGTCGCGATCAGCCGAGATCCACTCGTTTGGGCATTATTTTCGTTTTCAACCTATATTAGTAACTTTTTTTTTTTTTTAAATAACCTAAATATGTCCCAGCTGTGTGATTATCGAGATAAAATCTTCAAATGCTAGTATTGATACGGGTTCACACATACTTCTCTCAAGGATATCAGGGTTGTTCATGATGATCTTGTGCACAAGCTCCTCTTTTGTGATTGAGAAGCAGTTGAGAGAGAGAAATATGTGGTGAATCAAAGCAACAAGGTCAGCCAATGTTGCTAAAACCTTCTGCTTCATCTTGGAATCATAGGCTCCTCTACCTGTAATAAGATTAAATGTTGAGATTAGTATTGGTTTACTTGAGCCACTGATAAGAACGCTAGAAGGACAGATTAAAACAAAGTTCCGGCCATAGATGGTGAATCATTAGGGAAATCATGTTGAGAATATCTCTTCTTTTTCCGTTAGCAGAGGAATCTTTGTAAGCGAGCCCTTGGGAGTCTTCATGGAGTCACATTCTGGTGTTTGTTTTTACTTATCTTTGGATACTCTTTTGAGCTTATCTTTGAATAGTAGCATTAAACGCATTAGTCTGTTGTTTTTAACATTGGATAGTGAGCAGGGATGGCAATGAGACGGGTTTGGTTTAACTGTAATCGGGTTTTTAGCATGTTCGGGTATTGTCTTCCCACCTGCTGCTGTTATATTTTAAAAATATTTTGTATGTCTTTTATGTTATACTTTAATATAAAATAAGCGAGGACGAGTCGAGGATGGGGCCACCACGTCTGACCCCCCCGATTGCTAGCCCTTCTCCTTGTTGGGCAATGATGGAGTTTTTCTTGTTTTAGTGAAAGATGACTTTTTTTGAATAGAAAAAATCAAATATTTTCACTTTTTCTACTCATAATTTGTTTTTTAGAAATTTAATGATAAATCGCGAAATTTTAAAAAACAAGCAATTTGAATCTTTGAAAATTTATTTAGTTTTCAACAGTAAAACAAACAGCCCCTAAGTAAATTCAGGGTGACAGGATTCAAACCCGGGACCATACCTCTTCTTACTTGGACTATACGTCCCAGCATTTGACCTGACCAACTGGGTAATCCTAGTGGGTAAATATACCTTATTTGAATATCTTTCCAAGAACCTTGAGACAAAGGAACAACTTAATACTAAGGTGCCGTTTGTTTTTTGGCTTTTTCCTGAAAGTTATTTAACATTTGTTTTTAACTTTTTCATAACCTTATTCTTTGAAACTACAAAAAAAATTCTGAATAGAAAAAGCCAAACAAGAAAAGTCATCTTCCAAAACGAGGAAACACCACCCTTACAGCGATAAGAAGAGAGCTAGCAACACTCACTACCCAATGTTAAAGCGAACAACAATACTTAATATTATTAAGTACTATTTAACATTAAGCTGAAAAAAAGTTCGATTAAGCATTAAATAAAAAAAACAAACGCCACATAAGTATAATCACAAGAAGCATCAAATTTGCAATGTCTTATAGGGGTTGTTGAACATCCTTGATATTTTTAGATGGAATACATAGATAAATACAAATTATTGTACATTAACTAGTACAGCCTTAAATAGGATCAAATCCAGTTTAAGGATGTAAAGGACTATTTTGGCCTTTGTGAGACCACTTCTAAGAAATATAAAACACATTAAAAAGTAATGGCTACTGAAAATTGATTATAAAAGGTTACTAAAAAAAATTGTTGACAAAATTTTAAAGGAAATTTCAAAGAATATGAATAAAAAGCCTATGCTTTCTATGAAAAATATTTATTTTTAAAAAACAAAAACACAGGAACTGTATCCAAATAAAAATGTATGAAATAAGAAATATCAAAATGAATTATCACAATCTAAAGAAGAACCATTCTGTTCAAGGACATTGACAGTTAAAAGTTTTTAGATTCTGTTCTGATCCTAGAAACAAGCGATTTAGATGAATGATTAAAATCAACCCAGCTCAAGGAAATTGTATCTGTACCTTTCGGAAATAACGAGAAGAAGTGGACCAATACCATAACCTCTCCACCAGGTACAGAATATCACATTGAATGGTAATGAGTTTCAGAAACATTCTATAAACATCAGTGTGGGTCAAGAAGCCATACCTTTTGCAGAAGTTCTACAGAGCCAGAAGCCACCTCTTCCACATTAATCGCTTTAGCCGCTACAGTTCGAGATATGCTATCATGTATAACTTTGTGACATACTGGCTCATCCAAAATGGGGTTCGGATAACTTTCATCACCTTCCAGGCTTGAAAAGTCCAGTGACCTCTTTATTGAGAATATAGCGCCAAGTCCCATTGACTAGTCATTCCTCAACTTGTTGCTCACCCAACTGGAGTATTGATCTCTTTTGTTGTGCAAACACATAAGTTTCTGCGTTCCAGGCGCGATGATAGAAATCAAACGGTTACTTACATAAGAACTGGCAAATTGGAATAACCAGGCTGGGACAGATCATCAACGGAGTTAACAATGGTGGATTCAAAGTTGTTTGCCAGACTCTTATCTTTCAACGCCTTTATATCTTTTATCAGTGAGCATTATCAGAGTGAAATCAATGAACAGAGGTCATAAGAAGTTGAGATCTTCACTATTTCTGCGACAATAACTAGAGGGTATATGAAGATGGATTGAATGGAGATGTATCTGCTAACAATTAGAGCTTCACCAGTTGGTTGGATTATGATGATGATCTGACAGTAGCCCGAATAAATGTTGAAGTTCTCTCTGATTAAGAATACCAATGGCCCACAACCTCAGATCTTTGACTGATCCCCAAGAAAGAACGGGTTTGATTCAAAAATCATGAAAGATATGGATTTTGCCACTGTTACCAACGTACTAAATCGGAAGCGAGGGCTTGGAACTCAAATCTGCTGCGGAATTAACAAACCGTGTTGCCTTGCCAACAACAACAGAAACAGCAGATTAATATAACTCTAACAACAAGAAGGCTTCAGCTATTACCTCAGGATAGTACTAAGGAAATCCAAAGCCTATAGGCAAAAACTTGGCGGAGAGCCATAAACGGACTGTTCTGATGACCTTCAATGATCAAACTGGCAGGAAATTGCATTTTCTGGTTTCCTTGCAGGGTTTTCTATATGAGATCTAATCATTCTTTGTTCCAGAACTATTTTTTATCTTTTAGGTGTGTTAGAGCTTTCAGAAATAGAAAAAGATCGATGATTAAAAAGGAGGGCTAAACTACCAAGTGATATGATGACAAAATGAATGATCTTCATTATGGGTTCATTACTCTTGACTTGTTGTAAAGAAGACACTTATTTATGTTAATCAACAGAGGGGCAAGTCAATAAATAATCTATAAACCAACAAATTTACTGGACCAAGACCATTTTGAATGCCTGATTTAATATAATGGCAGAATTTGCTTCAATTTAGTTTTTGCATGACTCCTCCAGTAATCGCAATCTTCTAGGGACTCAAGAAACCAGAAGCATGTACCATTAAATGAATTAGCATCTGTAAATTTCTGAAATCATTTTTTTATAATAACTCTGACATCGATTTTGATCCAGCAAGAAGCATGGAACCAAGGCTTTCTTAGTAAGAACCAAAACATAAGCCATGTTAATCTCATCATTATCAAGGTATCAGCAGCATAACAAAGAAAATAAGCATCAAGCTTCAAATTACCTCTTTGTCATAATCTCCACTTGAGTACAAATATTTTGAAAAGTGGTAGACTTTTTACGCAAGCTAAGCAATCTCAACGAACAATTCATACGATCAAAGAACTCTGCTATGGTTTTGTATCTGAAATTGAAGGCAATTCCTACTTTTAGGACAGAAAATAAGCGTTTTAAGAAATGAAAAAACATATGCATTTGTAGAGATACCCACTTATCGGGAAGATTGACCTCTTGCTCTTTTAAATTAGCATGTAATGGCTCACTTGTCTTTTGTGGTGTCAATGAAGCAATTTCACTTTCAGAATTCAGATTCAAAATTCCTGATGTTTTAATAGGGGTAGGAGCCGAGCATCTGATTTCTCAACACAGGAAGAATTTGTTCACCTTCAAATCAAATCTTCTTGTCCTTTGCTCACAATTTATTTGTTCCATGTTTCTGCAATAACATGATATGAAGAATATAAATCTAGAGAAAACATAGAATCCTTGAGTTGGTAACAAAATTACTGCTTGTATTAGTTGAAAGAAGAAAGGAGTGAAGACATACACTAATAAGAAGAAAGTGCAAACCTCACAAGAAAAGAATTACTAAATACTATAGAAAATGAAGGAGTTCATGCTATAAGGATCCTATTAGGTCTATCAAGTAACAATATCATCTATATTAACTATTTTTTAATACATTATAGTCTATTATAGTATGTATCATACGTTAACATATTGGTTATAGTATGTATCATACATTAACATATTGATTTATCTTATTAGGATACTTGTGTAGCTAGTTAGTAACTGATTGGGCAGAACAATATTCATTTATAATGCGATCTGACATGACATATATATGTATGATGAATCAATGAAAAATACACAAGGAATTCATTCCTCCAACTCTTCTTCTCTTAGTTCCTACATGGTATCAGAGCCTAGGGCTCAGATTGAGAGAGTTTTCGACTGCTTTTAGGCAGTTTTTCAGAGTGCTCAAAAGAGTTGTGGCTTGGGGCGGGTACTTAAGTGCAGTAGGGCACTTGCCCCCACTCAAATTTTTTTTGAAATTTTTTTCCCATTGTATTGAAGGGCATTTGAACTCAAGTGTTATACTTTGCCCCCATTGAAATTAAATCCTGGCTTCGCCACTGGCTTTGAGGGGTGTTTTTTTTAAACACCTATTTCGAGGGAGAGTGGGATCTCACCGCCGGCCACCGACGAGCCTACCAGAAAAATCTAGCTGTCGGAAACCACGCGCGTGAGCTCCACACGCCACCACCTTGTTCGGGCTAGATCCCACCTGGCGCGCTTGTGGGCGCATGAGGGGCTGTGGCTCTAGCCTCCTCAGAGTGTCATCAGCCAAATGAGACCTCTGGTCTACTTGGTTTCTCTGTTTGGTACCTAGTTTTGTTGTTTTCGGTGATTTTACGTCTGTGATGGCTGTGCCTAGGGTTTCTGCGATATTTTTTGAATCTCAACCTTCTTAAGGTACTTTCTAGCCCTGATCTACTTTCTTCGGCTTCCTAATTAGTGAGTATATAGGCTTTGTTCGGTGTGAAAGTGGTCCGGAAGTGATGTCCCGAGATCATAGAGGACAAGCGAGTTGGTCTGATTACTTGGATTGGAGTAAAACAGTCTGCCTCTACTTGAGAAGTATTCGTATGGCACCCATCGGAGGGCTTCCTCACTAATGATTTGAAGGATCGATGGTCGTGGAGGATGATGCCCGCTCTTTCTCCAAATCCATAATTTCATCGATGGTAAAGCAATTTTACCTCATTAATCATCGGAGTTTGTTAAGGAGCTAATGGATTATTCGAATTTGTGTATTCGAAAGGGAAATATTTCCCCATCGCTGATGTGTGTCAAGCCTTATCGTTCGAAACAAGATCGACCGCTACTAATCTTTTCATGGACTATAAAAAGACATATGAGGAACTAAATGTACTCTTACCCTTTAGTCCAGATGTTAAGGTCCAGCAAGATCTACGAGAAAAGATGGTAGTTATGGGCTTCCTAGCCACCCTCCCTTCTGAGTATGATTATGTTAAGATCGCAATTTTGTCCAAATTCAAGTTTCTTCTTCCAAGAAACGTCACCGAATTCCGCACGTAAATATTCGGGTCGTTCTAGCATATATCCAGATGAGAAGTGCTCTTGTTGGTCGAAACAGTGGTGAGTCAAGAAAGCCACAATACATAAAACAGCTGCCCAGAGGTAACACTAGAGGGCCTAATTCCTGAGGTCAGGTGTTATTACTACCGCAGTTCTCAGATACGCTGATACACAGATCAAGAAACCGCTAACCCAGATCAAAGATTTTCATTCGCCCCATATAGCCTCCCTCTACTGCTGCATTTGATCAAGCCACCCACTCTCCACGTAGAGGAACTCACGGTTCCACCACCAAAATCAATGCGCCCAACTACCCGGCATAGCTATCGCTAAATCGCAACCCAAACACATGCCTAGCTCCTTCTTCGTCTCTTCGAACGGGTCATTGATTCTAAGCCACATCACATGACGTGTAATTTAAGATATTTTCTACCTTTCAATCACAATCTTCACCTTCCACTGTCACTTTGGCAGATGGGTCACAGTCCTGTGTTCTTGTTTCAGACATTGTTTTTCCCACTCCTTCTATTCCCCTATCATCTATCTTGAGTTTACCTCAGTAAGGTGACTAGCCATACAAATACTCCTCAAGTAGAGACAGATTGTTTTACTCCATTCGGCCACTCCGTTTCAAACCCTTTTTCCCCATAAATCTTTGTTTCTCATTGAGCTTCAAGTATTTAAGTGTACTTTGTTTTCACTCTGATGTTCGGTCCGCATGTGTTCAAACTCGAATCCTTCATTAAAGAGCATTCTCGTTACCTCGAGCCTGTGGGCGGGCATAGGTGTTATTGTCCTAGTTCTCGGAGGTGCCTGGTTTCTGTTGATGTCACCTTTCTTAAGAATACTCCTTTTTCTCCCTACCCGATCCACACTAGTTAGAAGGAGGATGATGATTTGCTTGTTGATACTCTTACCTCGCCATCTCCTGCTTCTGTTCCGCCTCTGACAAAACCTCTTATCACTCAGGTCTATGCTCGGTGCCTACACCCCCCAATCTCGAGCACTCCACCGGCTACTTCGACATCGGATCCAGTTCTTTGAGATAACCTTCCTATCACTCTCCGTAAAGGTAAACGTCAGTGTACTCATCCAATCTCATCCTTCTGCTCTAATAACCATTTGTCATCTAATTCTTGTTCATTTATTGCATCCTTGGACTCTATTTCATTGACGAACAAGGTTTATGAAGCCTTAGCTCATCCTGGCCGGGCGTGAAGGGATCGAAGAAATCGGCGTTTCGACCGATAATGGTACTTGTGGATCAAAAGTACCTACTAGAAGAAAGTCATCGGGTCGCTGGCGGTGTTTACAAATAAGGTTAACCTGATGGATCAATCGCAGTCAAGGCCCCGTCTGGTCGCTAAAGGGTACGCCCAAAACTTTACGTGGGTGGATGATTCCTGATAATCTTTTCCCTATTGCCAAGTCGACCTCTATTCGACCAATATACTGCAACCAATTGGTCTGACTCCATCAACTTGAAACTAAGAATGTCTTTCTTCATGGGGATCTTGCTAAAGAGGTTTATATGGAGCAACCTCTCGGGTTTGTTGCTCAGGGAGAGATTGATAGAGTTTGTCGTCTCCAAAAATCATTATACGGCTTAAAACAAAGTCCATGTACATGGTTTGGCATGTTCAGTGAAGTGCTTGAGAAATTCAAGTACGCGTAAGAGCAACCGATCATTCCGTCTTCATTATAAACTCTCAAGCAAAGATTCATCTCGTTAGTTGTGTACGTTGATCATATTATCATTACCGGGATGATATGGCAGTATAGCTTCACTCAAGTCCTTTCTTCATGGCCAATTTCACAAAAAGGACTTAGGCATGCTAAAATACTTCTTAGGGTGTCAAGCATGAGGAGCAAACGTGAATCTTCTATCTCAAAGGAATATGTGTTTGGATCTATCATTCGAAACAGAAAATCAAGCAAGAAAGTCATGCCAGTCCCCTATGGCACAAAGCCTACATTTTACTAGAAAAGGCGAATTATTTGAAGACCCTAAGAGATATAGAAGGCTGGTTGGGAAGCTAAACTACCTCATAATAACACGCCATGATATTGCATACTTTGTTAGTATTGTAAGCTAATACACGCCTTCTCCAACACCGATCATCGCGATCATGGTAACGTGATTCTATGTTACTTGAAATGAGCCCGGATGTGGTATTTTATAGTTAGTAATCACGTGGGCATAATGTAATTTTAGTGTTTCACAAATGCATTGGCAAGATCTAATGAAGACGTATGTCCACTTCTGCCATCAGGTGTTTGTTGGAGGGAATCTAGTTTCATGGAAGAGTAAGAAACAAAGCGTTGTCTCTCGATCTAGTGCAGAATTTGAGTATAGAGCAATGGCAATGGGCCCAGATGCTTAGATTATGTGGCTCTATCAACTTTGGCCAAGCCCAGATTAAAACCTTCGGCCCAAAGAAACTCGTGTGACAACCAAGTCGCTCTCTTCATATTGCCCCAAATTCTCGTTTTCCATGAACGAACTAAACACATAGAGATAGATTGTCATTTCGTTCGTGAGAAAATACAACTCGGTTTGATTTCTACAAGATACGTGAAGACTGGAGAACAATTAGGTGATATCTTTACAAAGGCTCTAAGTGGAGTACTGTGTTAGTTAATACGTAACAAACAAGTAATGACATTAACATTTTTGCTCCAACTCAGGGAAGTGTTATAGTATGTATCATACATTAACATATTGGTTATAGTATGTATTATACATTAACATATTGGTTTGTGTCTTATTAGTATACTTTACTTATAGGGTTGTAACCATTTAGATAGAATGGATCATCTTACCTAATGTATAGCCTAACCTTCTTGTATATATATGTATGATGACTCAATGAAAAATACACAAGGAATTCATTCATCCAACTCTTCTTCTCTTAGTTTCTACATCGTCCATAAGGAATTAATTTGAGAAAAAATGGTACCCACTTAATATCCATATAGGCCTTTAGGGATTAAAGAGCTCATAGAAGCACCTCTCCTGCATATTATGAAAGATCATAGGAAAATTTGAGTGAGAAATGGGATATTGTCATCCATAACTTGTAGTTTCTGTTCTTTGATGAATCAAGGACAAAGAGGTATTGGACAAATCGTTACAAAACTTTTGGATGGTGTTTGGTGTTCATCTTAAATTGGCAAGATGTTGCAAACATAGCTAGACAAAGAGAGTTTAGCTCTTTTTGATAATACTAGAAAAGCTTAGTAAACAAACTGAAATAAGATGGGGATTGAAGGTGACTCATGGTCATCTACCATCATTAACTGGGATTTTTCAAATAACTTTGATCTGTTGTACAGCACCAACAAAAAAAACATAGAAAAATGAAAAGGATCGCATATGGATAAGATCAAGACATTACTGGTCAAATGTCCAAAACTGCAATCCTGGTAACACTTGAAAATTATCCAAATAGGCAAAAATAGAAAATAAAAAAATAAAACATTTTTTATTTCTGTCACCAAATAGGTTCTTCAGTTATTGGAGGAATACCCATTTCATAATAGAGGTAAAGGATTTCTGTTCCCGAATGGAGATTGAACTGAAAGGAAGTGTGTGCCACGAGCTGTGAACTGAGATTCAATTTTTTTTCTCAGATAGTTTTCAATTGAGAAGTCTTGAGGGCA
>JAEQBH010005520.1:0-114674 GCA_016808115.1 Tetrastigma voinierianum | reverse complement strand
TAGTTATTATGAAGCCTAAAAACATGCCCATGTTAAAAGTACCTCTGAAACTAATTGTACTAAGATTTGGGAAATCTTATGAGATCATTCACAAAGTCTTTTGAAACAATTACTTTTAGGATCATATTCTCTTTAAGAGTTGGTTGCCTTTCCTAAACCAGTACTCATCAACCAATTCTTAGGACTATAGTTAACTTGCCCCCATAAATAGGGTAACACAAGTCTTCTTCAATGTAATTGGTACCTTAATCTACCATTTGAAAAGAATAATCACTCCCATCAATAGAACCTCAAACATTTCTTCGAACTGAAATGAAACCTCTATGTATTAAACTAACAAATGACCAGATGGTCCTTATTCCCAGAACACTCTTTTGTTCACTAAGAAGGGAACCTTGAAGTCAAAGATTAAAACATCACCTGTGATTAATCATAGTAATACTTATAATACATTAGTTCTAAGCATATCAATTTAGCATACTCCTAAGGTTATTGCTCTTTTCTCTCAAGAACACACTTCTTTGTATCACTTAGAGGGGTCCTGAAAATCAGAGCAAGGATACAACTCCTTTCTAGGTATACCTTACTGATACTTAGAATAGTTCTTTTTAAAGAACAATACCAATTAAATCAATCCAATATTCAAACCACAACTTTCATTCAAATGCTATAAAAATGATAACTAAAACACCAATCCCTTCCCAAAGGGAGCTTGGCTTTCCATAATTGAATCACAAGTAACAATGATTAGTTAATAAAAAAAATCATTGAAACTATAATCAAAACTGAATAAAATGGTTTCCATAAATATTTCCAATCTCCACTTAAGTTCAGACAGCAATGGAGCTTAATATACGAAGATCCTAGCTCAATATTGCAACTCAGATCAACTACTATATTCCTTAAAAAAGAAAATAAAATTAAAGAAGAAAATAAAAATACATGCAAAAGCTTCCATTCCTCGTGTTCTTCCTCTCTACTCCGAATCTCAGATCCTTTCGATTGGATGATTTTGCCTCGATCTCTTCTCTTATAGCCCAATAAATGTCGGCCAAAATTCTGTGGTTGATTTTGTGGACCAATGTAGTCTTACCAGGGTACATTAATGTGACAATAGTAGCAATGCGTGACATTACTGTAGCATTCGCCTTTATCTTTAGGCTTTGGTGCGTGGCATTGTCGCGACATTTGTTGCTTCGCCTTCCGTAATGCTCCTAAAGCTTTGCCGCACAAAGTTTATCATTGTTGAGACAAACTTGTAGTTGATTCTTCAGAATTATTGTCGTGACAAACTTATCAATGTCATAACAAAATTTCAGTAGATTTCATAGGTCCTCTCCTCATCTTTGTCGCAACAAAGTTTGAAATTTCGCTACAAACTTCCTTCGCCTTCTTCTTTGTACTGTGTCACACAAACTATGGAAATGTCGTTGATTCGCATGTAAGCGTGTAGCTAGGCAGCTCCGAACCAACAAAATTTGTAAACCTATACCTTCTACTGTTGTAGCCTAGCTATTGCAAGATAGCCATCGAACAACTCGGGATGGGTTTTTTCTCACAAAATGATTTACGCTGATGTAAAATAGTGAATTCACTTCGATTTGGGGGTTTTGTAAAAACAAGCAGGATTGTGGTTTGAAAAATACAAACAAAAATGAAATAGAATGTAAAAAGAACCCTGAAGTCTCGTGCCATCAGCTCGAGGTTCTGTGGCGCACTAAGAGGTCCTCGGTCTTTTTCCACACGTCGGGAGGAAGACCTATAAATACTTCCCGAATCTGATCTTCATTTAGCTATAAAAAAACTAACCCTAAAAGTTTATCTTTAAGAAACAAAACATTTATTGGTCATTCATGTTTCAAAGCAAAGAAAACTTATTCTCACCTAACCCGAAGAGGTAACAAATGGAACTAGGCGTTAGCCTCAGTGATCTAGCAAAGTAGCATCCATCAAATGCACCTTGCCAAGAGTTGGCTAATCGTTACATCAAAAGGATTTAAACCTCGAAAGTAGATACGTAGACATAAAATGACAATAATCGCATGCGTTGGAAAACAGAGATATACTAGTTTACCTCAAAACCTGGCTCTTGAAGTGGGCCTTCCTCTCTTCAAGGACGAGGGGTTTAGCTACATCCCTTGTTGTCATCCTCAAGGAGTGTTTGGCAGGTGAGAAAGTAAGATAAAGTGGAGAGAAAATAAGAGAAATCACAAGGAGAAATAAAAGCTTTCGCGCCTAAAAATTATCGCGATAAAGTGATCATCATCTCAGAGTAGAGCCTCGACCGAGGCTTAAATACAACTCGTAACAAGGAAATTACAAAAATGTCTGAACTAAAAAACACATAGTGTGTTTAGAAAAAGCCACGTAAAAGGCTGGTTAAATAAATGGCTTTTAGGCAGAGTGTGTTGAGAGGTTCACAACCCCGCAAATTTCAGCGGTCTAATTTCCTTCGCCTAGGTCTAATTTCCTTTAGTTTATGGCTCCAATTTCCATCTGACTTATGACACGCATCTCCGAGTTCTATTGATTTCAGGTTTGAGCTCGCCATGACGCTTGGCGTGTTTAGCTCAGATAACTACAAAAATAGCCACAAAATGCGATAGTGGTAAAGTTTGACCTTAATGTGCCAATCAAGTTATTTAGTTGATTAGTACACAAAAAGTGCTCAAACCTACTATAAATACTCAAAATAGCACTATTTGAGCACTAATCACTCCCCCTTAACCGACATCATAGTCCCTAGCAATGATAGAAAGAAAGAGAGAGCAGGCCAATTATATTCACACAAAAATAGTATCTCAAAAAGTATGTGGACGAGTAATGTCTAATCCTCAGTATTAATCACCAAGACCCTGCACCATAACCATCTTGGGAGAATGAATTCCATAAAAAATCAAGTTTTAGAAGAGTATATAACTCAAGGGAATCGACCTGAAACTTCCACCAAAATCTAAGTGTTTATGTGATCGCTTTAACAAAGAAGTCGCTAAACTCCGCACTCTCCCCAACCAAGTTACAATGCCAAGATCTAGAACATCGACCAACCTAAATAAACTGCCCACTCTTATTCCACAATTTTTTGTGTCGTAGGTTACATGCCGACAATACTAAAAAGGTTATTTTCAACCCTATTTATTATAGGTTTTGAGGTTGCGGTACTAATCATTCTAATTAACCATTTGCACATTAAGGTCCCTACTATTCTAATGGACGCATTTTCAGGGCAAATTTGCAATTTTTGCGAAAGCACTATGCCAAAATCATGAGAGTTGATCCAAGCACTAAGAATTCGAAGCCAAACTCAAGATTGCGCATCAAAGATCAATGAAAGAAGAGCAAATGTGAAGAAAATGGAGCACCGCAGAGTGTTTTTGCCACTACCACCGTGCATCCCGCGAAAGCACGTTCCTCCAAAGCAGCCTTGTTCCCCCGCTTGACGCTCACTTTGTTACAATTTTTGGTTTTTTCCTATTTTAACCTCTTGTAATACCTTATGATTTTGGTTGCTTTTGTAATTTCCCTGACTCTCGAGCATATATAAGTCTCTTGGGCCAGGCCAAAATCAACTCAACTCACTTCAATCGGGAAGCTCCACACAAAGGAGCGGAGGCGCTTCCCAGCCTTCCTTTCTCCATTTTCTTTCATTTTCTTTCCTTTCTACCGCCAAACACCGAGGATGACAACTGCAGGATGGTTGGCTGGGACTCTTCCTCCTTGAAGAGGAGTGGTTGTCGGGCTAGGGAAGGAGGTAACTCACTCGCCCCGCTTTCTTTTAACGCACGCATTTATGGTTGCTTACGCTCATGCTTCACTCAGTTAAAATCTCTTAAGCATGCCTCTCAATGCGGTATTTAGCAAGCTTTTGGGTTCAATGGATACTCTCACTAGATCCATCGAGGCTCTGCTAGTCATTCCCCGGCTAGTTATCGTGGAGTAGGGTTTTGATGTGTTTTCACCGCTGTGACATTTATGCCCGTTTTTAAAATGCTATGTTTCAAAAGGGAAAATCATAGGTTTATTTTTTAAAGCTAAATGATCCGGCTCGGGAAATGACTATATGTCATCCTCCCCAATGCGAGGAAAATACTTGGGACATGTCAGTTACCTTAAAACCCTAAACCAAAGGGTCCGAAACTTCAAGGAGTTATATTTGATGATTTTTTTTTCTTTATTTTAGTTTCAATCGCGAACCAATCCCCGCTTTTTACCCAAACCCGAATCCAAATTGAAATTCACCATTTTTGAGCTTACCAAAGAAATCATTTCCTTGTGCAAAGAAAACTCATCCCCGTGTTCGATCCTGGGGAGTCGCGAGCATCGCAAAGAGCTTTGCTATGGCAGTAGGAGGAAATTTAGGTTTATAAATTTTGTTGATTCCGGCACCCCTACTGTGGCACGAATCAAATGCTGAGGAATCGACCTCACCAAAGTCCATGTAACGGGGGTCCACTGACGACTCCCAACCAATTAAGGCTTAGGGCATCAAGTCATAAGGATTTTTCGACCATTAACTCTTCAAGTTTTACGTCGGACTCCGAATGATTTTGAATCTTCAACACCTACAACTCGCTAAACCTCACCCATCCACCCATGTAGCGAGCACTAAGTCGGCGACTCCTAACCAGTTGGTTTAGGGCACTAGACTTTAAAGATCTATATACCCTGACCATGCTCAGTTCTTCAAGGCTAAGCCTAATTTTCTTTTATTTTTAATTTTATTTTTCTTTTTTCTTTTTCACTTTCTTTTTCTTTTTCTTTTTCACTTCTTTTTATTTTGGAAGACTTCATTGGTCTTCTTTTCTGGGGGGCCTTAACCTATCACAGGTGGTCAACGAGACTAGGGTAGGTTTTGCAAAGTGAGAGGGCTAGGCAATTTCTCAACTTTACTGAAGAAAACTGATGTGTACTGTGTGTGGCTAGCTAAAGGTGGAAGAAGAAGGCTGAACACCATTAAACTTCAACCGATCATATACTTAATCATGCATGGAATTAATCTAACATCAATAGCATTGGGCAGTGTTTCAATTCTCTAACTTGGAGGTTAGGCAAAACCACACAAAAAAATGGGTGCAAATTTTGAATTGAGAAAATGAGCTGTATGGTATGTATAAGAATATATATCACTATGTTTTTAGCTTTTCAAAAATAGACAAATAAATTTTCACAAATGTGGAACAAACAAAGCCACTAAACATACAAAATGGGCTTTGTCTGCATGACAAGAAATCAAAAGTGTGTGTCACTTCTTCGCTAACTCTCCCCCAACCTAATACACATTGTCCATACCCGGCCTTGATCAAAGTTAGAGAAGGAAGTGCTACTGATTCGTGCCACGGTAGGGTGATCTGGAATCAACAATATTTGTATCCTATATTCTTCTTACTGCCGTAGTCAAGCTATTATAGTATAGTGGTCTAGGGTCGAACACAGGGATGGGTTTTCTTCGTACAAATGATTTGAGTGAAGTCAAAAATGGTGAATTTTGTTTGGATTTTAAGGCTTTTGTGAAAACAAAATGTGTGGGCTTATGGGTTGCGTGATGAAATTAAAATGAATAAAAATGTAAAAGAGAACTCCTTAAAGTGTCACACTGATTCTGGGTTCTAAAGTCTACCGTAGGGTCCCCTGCTTATTTCCTCAAGGCTGGGGAAAATGACTTATAGTCATTTCCCGAACCGGATCTTTCATTTAGCTTTTAAAACTAAACCTCATGATTTTCCTTTCAAAGATGGCATTTAACATCCATGGTCCTGCATGCTGAAAACCTACCTCCCTGACTCATCTTACATTAACAAATAGGAGGCAATCTAATGAATATCAATCGATCTAGTATTAAGCATCCAATGAACTCCTAAAAGATTGCCAAATACTGGTCGAACAAGATGCACCTAAGAGATTTGAACCTGTGAGTGAAGGTTAGGAGCATAAATGCTTATAAATGTGTAAGGCGAAGAAATGAGGGACTAACAAGCACTTCAGAGCTCATTCAACAAATTTTCCGCTTCATGAGGAAGGGCCTAGCTAAACATTTTCTCTCAGTTGTCATCCTCGTGAGGGGTGTTTGGTAGCCGAAAAGGGAGAAAAAGGAAAAAGCGGAAATCGGGAGAGAAAAACTGGCCGAAAGCTTTGCCTCAGAAATTTTATTCGCTTTAACAAGGTTTGCCTGGGATTTTGTAGCCAACCCCTTTACCATATTACAAAAATAACCTCCCAAATATTCTTACAATCGGGGCTAAAAAGGAAGAAAAACAAAAGAGACAAAAAAGCAAAAACAAACGGGCAGCAGGACTTCAGGGCAGGAATAGTGAGCAGGCAGGAGGAAATTTCCTAGGTGCTCCAATTTCCTTGTAGCTCCACTTTTCTTGCATTTTCTGCTATTCTTTCCTTCTGCATCTCGATCCGTAATAGCCGAGTTTGACTCGACCTTCGTGGCTTGATCGACTCAACAATTCTTTTGGCACGATTAGCTCGCAAAACTACAAAATTTGCCACAAAATGCGATCAAGAGAATAGCAGTGGACCTTTTAATGCAAGTAAATCGGTTAATTAGAATGATTAGTATACAAAAGCACTCAAAACCTATAATAAATAAAGGTTCAAAATAAAGACTTTTCAAGTACAATCACACCCCTAACCTGCCACACTTAAGCAATACCCCCAAGAATGGTTGTTGTTAGTTGAGAGAAACATACAAAACGATAACAAAATAACGTCTACAAAAAATGGTATTTCAAAAAGGTCGCGAATGAGTAATGCCCAACCATAAGTGGTAAATCATCAGCCGTGTCCAATGACCATCATGAGTAATGAATGCCATACAAAATTGGAGTATTAAAAGAGTCTCCTTCGTGAATCAACCAGAAACTCACTAAAAATTCAAGTGTTTATTTGATCACCCTCAACAATAAAATGCTAAACCCGCACTCTCCCCCAACCTAGCTACTACTAATGACCTAGCATGCTAACCAACCTAACAGATCAGACCCACCTTTATTCCACAATTCTTTATGCCAGGTAACGCCGAGGAACTCCACCTCACCAAAGTCCATGTAAAGGGATCTACCGATGACTCTAGCCAATTAAGGCTTAGGCACTAAGTCATAAGGATCTTTCGACCACAAACTTTCGCATTTCACCCCTGACCCTCGAATGATTTCTCGAGACTCAAAGACCTACAACTTGCTAAACCCACCTATCCACCCATAGCGAGCACTAAGCCTGGCTCCTAACCAATAAAGGTTTAGTGGCACCTGGGCTTTAAAGGCTGCCATATACCCCTGACCGTGCTCGGGTTTCAAGGCAAAGCATTGCAATTTTATTCTTTTCTTTATTTTTTCTTTTTTTTTCGAAGACGATCGTCTTCTTTCCACACGGGTCCTAACTCCATTAAAGGCGGTCAATGAAACTAGGGCAAGCTTATGCAAAGCAGCGAGAGTCATGCACTTTCACCATCATCAAAACCTAATGCGCTTTGCTACATAAGCAATAAAGCGCAGTTAAAAATAAATCAATAAGAATTTAACTAATCATTCACTCAAATCCATGATGGAACCAATCTAACATCAATAGAATTGGAAAAAAGTTTAAATTTTCCAACTGGCAGTTAAAACCACAAAATTTTGGTTGCAAAGCTGTCCAATTTTAAAAGTAAGTTGTTTAGTATAATGTACTTTTATAGAAGGAACCCAACAAGCCACTAAACATCACAAATGGGCTTTCACAAAATAGTACGAAAAGAATAAATACAAAAGTCACTTCCTTCATAACTCTCCCCCAACCCAAACATCTGAAGTCCGAAATTCCGGCTCTCGATTGGAAAATTAAAAGAAGGAAGTGTTACCTCCTTGATGAGATGTGATCATTTTTGGATAGGATACTTCGCAAGCTTTCCATCGACACCTTATTCAATTCGCTTAGGCTTCAAATAAACAAGTTAGAGAAGAAAAGAGAAAAAAAGTTGACAAGTTGAGCATTTTAAATTACACTTTCATAACAATCTCAAAAATGTTCTTCTCGACATATTTGGATTCTACACTCTAAGTCTAATCCATACTTTCAAGAACGCTCAAAACTTGAGTTCTGATGAAAAGCCATTAGCTGAAACAAAATTTTATGCGAAAATTGTGGCTCATAGCGAAAAAAATTTTCGCTATGATACGCACTTTCGCTAGTTTAATAAATTTCGCTGCTGGCCGGAAATTTGACATAGCTTAAAAATTCTTGCTATGTTTATAAATTTTTACTTATGTCTAATAGAGAAAATTTTTGAATTTTTTTGAAATTTTTTTTTTTTGAAAAATCAAATAAAATAAATAATAATAAAATAAAATAAAATAAAAATAATAATAATAATAAAACAAATAAAAAAAATGTTTTTTTTTATAAATAAAATCATTTGTTTTTTTTAGAGGCCAAAATATTTTTTTAAATATATAAAAATAAAATTTTTTATATAAAATTAATATATAAAAGAAAACAAATTCATGTTTTTTTTTTTTTTTACATATAAAATATATAAAAAAAAATAAAAAATAAATAAAAAATAAAATGGAAACACTGTGCGCTGTTTTGTCCTTTAGTGTCTCACTGTTGCATGCCATTTCGCTACTTAGATTTAAAATTTCAAGCTAGGCCACTTAAAATTCTCAATTTCGCTATCTCCGTAATTCTCGCTAAAGAAGGAAATTTCATAGCTTAGCTTAAAATTTCACATGTACAAATTTTCAAAGACTTCGCTGGTGATTGCGAAATTTTCGCTAAACTTGCGAAATTTCTCGGCCGCTCCGCATTGCCCCGATCTTCAATCCAAGTTTAAAATTTACATTTCTCGTCTAAAATTTGCACACAAATCGCAAAATTAGGAAAATTGCGTAGAAAGCAAAAATTAATCTTAAAAACATAAATTAACTAAAAATTAGATAAAATCTAAGAAGAAAATTAATAAAATCAAAATAAAAATACGATAAAATAAAACAAAGCAAGAAAAATTAAAACAAAATAGGAGGATCAGGTCTCCCAACCACTTCCCTTAGGCCTTGGAGGGTGTTTGAACCGGCGAGCTCGTAAATGTAGGAGTTCGTGCTCCAATCCGAACCAGACCAACCATCCACTCATGCTACAAGCAGATGTGCACGCCATCTTCTTCGAGGTAAAGGGCAAAGGCTCGCATGCTGGGCCACTATTCTTGAAATGTCATGGCATGCAGCCGATGGATCGGGTACGGGCTTCGGAGCAGTGCTGGTGTGTCAGTATGTGACATAATCGGCAAAGGCTATTTTGGGGTTGGGCAAGGACATTAGATCCAAATCTATGGTTTGCTGAATTATGTGCTCGGGGTTCCTCCCCTTCTTCCTTTCCACTGCTATCCTCAGCCACTTAGGAGGTTGCTTCCTTCTTTCTCCCTGTGCAAACAAAGAAGACCAACCGAGATTCAAATTTCTACCGTGCCTTCTATGGTCGTAGGCACAACTCCTCCGCCATGGTGTCACTTTGGACACTTCTCCTCCGTGGGACATTGTCACGATCACTTAAATCTAATGAATCTTGTGTCATTCCATTCATGCTCAAAATCATTGTTCAGCCCATCTAATCTTCGGGTCCAGGAATTCTCGCATGGATTTTTTTCACCAATCAAGTATCACTTCTTTGTTCATCCACGCATCACCCACCGGGCCAAGAAGGTCCGTAACGGCTCGCTTCAACCTGAGAAATTAATTGTAGGTTATGGTACGAGGATTCGAGGTATACCGTGGAGGCACCATGCAGGGTGCACTCATCCATTGGTCTCTATATTCCCTCATGCACTCCAGCTCGATTTCTCTCTGCTGCGTCAAGGCCACCGCCATGGAAGCACCTCAGGATCCTCATTGACATGAATTCCTGTATACTTTCCCGATCAGACATTTTCATGTGGGGGTTCCATTTGATCACACAATAATTTTCCACCGAACTGCATCGAATCGGTCATTTTCATAATTTTTAACCCACTGAAAATGGATTCCTGCAGAAAAAATAACAGGTAACACAAGACAACACAAAACAAAAAAAAAAAAATCCCAGTCAGGTTTTTTTTTTTTTTTTTTTAACAGTTAAATGAAACTAAAAAAAAAACTTACTGTAAAATAAAAAAAATGACAAAGGAGAATTCACCTCGTAACTCAGGATGAGAATCCACAAGTGTCTCCACAAACTCCTCACTCGCATCTAAGGCACCATCCCCTAACTACTCTATTTTATTCGCGCTACCGCAGTGGTGATCCTAATCAATATTTGTATCCTATATTCTCTTGCATCGTCAGAGTCAAGCTACCGCAAAGATAGTGGTCTAGGGCCTAACACGGGATGAGTTTTCTTCGTACAAATGATTTGAGTGAAGTCAAAACGGTGAATTTTGTTTGATTTTAAGGTTTTGGTAAAAACAAGTAGGGTAAGGTGGGTTGCGTGGGATGAAATTAAAATGAATAAAAATGTAGTGCAGAACTCATTAAAGTGTCGCTACCGGATCTGCTCCCAAAGTTCAATTGAGGGTCCCCTGGTTTATTTTTCGAAGGCTGGGAAATGACTTATAGTCATTTCGAACCTGACTTACATTTAGCTTTTAAAAACTAAACCCTATGATTTTCCCTTTGAAAGATGGCATTTAACGTAACATTCATGGTCCCGCACAAAGGAAAACCTACCTCCCGACTCATCTTACATTAACAAATAGGAGGCAACTAACGTAATATCAACGGATCTAGTATTAAGCATCCAACGAACCCTAAAGATTGCCAAATACCGGTCGATCAAGATGCACCTAAGAGATTTGAACCTGCAGTGAAGGTTAGGAGCATAAATGCTTATAAATGTGTGCGTTAAGAAACAGAGGACTAACAATACCTTCAGAGTCTGGCCCAACCCTTCTCGCTTCAAGGAGGTAGGCCTTAGCCAAACATTTTCGAGTCACATCCCCGTAGGGGTGTTCTGCAGCCGAGAAAAGGGGAGAAAAATAAAAGGAACTGAGAGAAAACGGCTGAAAGCCTTGCCCTAGAAATTTTATTCTTGCTTTAATAAAGGTTTGCCTTGGGATTTTGTAGCCAACCCTTTACCATACAAGCAAAATAACCTCCCAAATATTCTTACACCTGGGCAAAAAATGAAGAAAACAAAAGAGACCAAAAAGCAAAACAACTGCGCCAGGACTTCGCAGCAGAACAAGCGCAGTGTGAGGACTCAGCCTTCCAATTCCTCAGAGCCTCCACTTTTCTTGCATTTTCTGCTCTTTCTTTCCTTCCTCGTATCCGATTCGTAATGGCCAGTTTGACTCACCTCTTCGTATTAGATCGACTAACAATGTGGCACGATTTGCCTTCTAAAATCCGCAAAATTTGCCACAAAATGCGATCGCAGAATAAATAGTGAATCTTGCAATGCAAATCAAGAATTAGAATGATTAGTATACAAAAGCACTCAAAACCTATAATAAATAGGTTCAAAATAAAGACTCCTGGTACTACTCAATCAACTACATCAATGCGCACGGCGGAAGGTCATCCACAAACGAGGTCAGTGAAGATTCACACGTAAATGGTGGAATATCATCATTTAAGGAGGCTTAGGCATCGATGGTAGTGGATTGATGATCATCGCATCAGCGACATCAGAATCAGGCATTAACTGGCGGAGATGATCATGTCCGGCAATCACAGAAATCCGGTGGTATCGGAATGATTCGGATCCATCACGGTGGATTATATCTGATTCGGAGCGTCCGATTCCCACATCGCACGTCAGCATCGGCACATGACATCGCGACGCTGTGAAGTCCGGGAGCAGAAATGGATGACATGTCGGTGATCACCACACAGACTGTATCACATCGGAGGTCACAGCTGGCAGGCACTGAGTGGTCGGACTTGAATCTGGACACGGAACCTGACCCATGATCCACGATATTATGCCTATGAAGGTCAACCATCGACCGGTCCTCGACCGTCTCGGAGGCGAGAAAAGCGCACGGGCCTAGTCCGGTCACCGGGTCAACTATAAGATACCGATCATCACGACGGCCTCGCCAGTTACCGTGTAGTCGGTGTTCTCTAATACCGCATGCCCGAATGTGAGGGAGTGGATCTTCGGTCGACTTCTTATGAGACCGCCTCAAAGTGGAACAAGGATGTCATATTAAGTCTGGTCGGGCTGAACCAAAAGCAACCCTTAAGGAAATATGGTATGCAGCCTGCACTGCCTCCCCATACTACGTGGCCGAGGAAAAAGATTTGACCGCAGGATATGGTCTGGCGAGGAGCAAGCTCTGATGGCCGTCGAACAAGATAAGCCCGACCGTAGCGGAACCCGGATAGTAAACGAACCATCTCCCTAGTCGAGGGATGGGGCCACTGCTCATAATCTCCTGAGTCGGGCAAGAACCACCGGCGAGACAATCTAGATTCTATATCCGCGTCCGGCATCCTCGGCCTACCATCGATAGTGAATGAATGGTCGTTAGATCACTATCGCCGGGAGGCTACTGTGTGGTAGAACTCGATGACCACCCGAGGGTAGAAAAACCGACGAGGTGTCATAAATGGCTCCATGAGTACTCGCACTAGTCAGATCGAGTCTCGAGCTTCGATCTTCGAAAAGGTCGGGAAATCATAATAAATCCGTTGTGCAAATCTCTCCTCACTACAATCGATTTCGAATAGGCTACAAGGAAGCAAGGTCGCTTAATGATTGATGCAGGGGATGACTGAGGGAGATCTTCCGCCAGGCCTCCAGTAGTCAGACTGGGCTCGGGGCCTGAACCTGAGGACTATCCTAGTTGAGGTCTAGCCCTTCGATCATGGGCCCTCCGAGATGGCCTAGGATGTGGCGGAGAGGGAGGAATGGGGCTAACCCGGGTATGGTACCTCCTTGGGGCATGGGCAGTAGTAGCAGAGGAAGAACCTGTATGTGAACATCCCGAGCTACAGAGGCGGCTAAGGAGCAGCACGACAATCCTGTGGCAGCCGGCGTACGAAGGCGGCGATACTGTGGGTCGGGAGGTGCAGCCGCTGCCAGAAAGGTGGCTCGGGGTTGGAGCTGTCGGCAGGGGGAGGAGAAGACTGCCTCACTTTGGGCTGGAAGCTGTGTCCTCCGCGCATCTTCACTATGGTTGGGTTGGAGAAGGAGAGGAGACGGAGAGGATGGGAGGAAGAGAGATTTTAGAAATGATTATGGAATGAAAATGAGAGAAAGAGGGGGTTTAAATAGATGGACTAGGCAGCCGAAGAGGCAGTTTCCACCACAGCCACAAATAGGTGGTTAGTGGTCAGGGCTCAAAAAACTGAAAAATCAATGGAGCGAGGAAACTAAGGTCACAGGAAGAAAGTGGCAAAAAGAAATGAATACAAGCGCAGCGTAAATTTCGCAATCGTAGGAAAATTCAAGAAGTTGCAATTTTCATAAGTTAGAAAATTCGCAAAGTCGAAATTTCACATTGCCTTAAAAATTCCTCACGCAGAACACTAAAGAAAATGGTAGAACTAAAAATTACGAGAAAACATAGTCAAGAAATGAGAAAAATTGCAAAGGAAAACAAAACTAAAAACAAAGAAATTAAGAAAATCACAACTAAAACTTAAAATAAAGCTCACAAAATTCCAACAAAAATTTTAATGACGTTTGAGATACTGTAGAAGCCACTCCCACTCGTAGTCTTCGACCATAGGCCGGGCGATGGTGAATCCTGGTCACCGAAAGGCCAGGCCGCATGTGGTTTCAAATTTTCGCCACGACCTCAACACCCTATCGTTTTCGAGTCGAAAGGTGCCCATCGATCCATCAGATAGACCTCCCGATGGTGAATGACCCAGTCCATCTGACTTAAGCTTGCCCGAAAAGCGTGGAGCTTTGAGTCGTAGCGCATCACTGTCTCCTTGCTTGAAATTCTTACGAAAGCAATTAGCTTGATCAGCGCCAATTTCTTAAATTTTTATCTTTGCAATTCTCTCGAGTTGAAGTAGGCATCATTCCTTATCCTTCCAAATTTCATTAATATCAAGAGCATTTTAAGGCCAACGCGTCATATCTAGGTTCAGCCTCTCTCTTCACTCGCCCACCATGCCTTATACTCAATTTCCACAAAGTGTGACATGCCTTTCCATAAATCCAGCGATAAGGGGATATGCTGGGCGACGTTTTCAGATAGCCGGCTCGTATGCCCATATGAGTCCAACAACTTGAGAGACCAATCCTTTCGGTTAGAGTTCACCACTTTCATCAGTATGGTCTTGATTTCCCCGGTGGCTAACTCCAACCCGACCAATCGCTCCAAGGATGGTACGGGTGGCCACTTTACGACACCATACATACAGAGGTTCTCAAAAGGGTTGCTGCGTAAATGTGAACTCTCCATCATCGATTATGACTGCGGACTCCGAAATCTCGGAGAAAATGTTCTCCTCAGAATTTCAACACCACCCTATGGTCTCGTCGCTCGCAAGGCACCGGTTTCAACCCATTTTGGACACATAGTCAACTCCCACCAAATGTAGATGTATTCAGTGATAAGGGAATGGTCCTATGAAATCGATGCCCCAAACATCGAATAGGTCAACTACCAAAATTGGGTTCAAAGGCATCATGCGACGACGAGAGATTTTCCCCAACATTTGGCATTTTTCACATTCTCTGCACATGGTATGGGCATCCTTGAAAAGGGAAGGCCAATAAAATCCAGATTGTAGTACCTGCTGGCAGTTTTCTGGGAAGCAAAATGGCCTCTACATGCATTCTCATGGCAGTGGCTGAGGATCCCTTGTTGTTCTCGTCAGTACACACCTTCGATTATCTTATCGCCAGTAAATGTTTGTACAAGAAGGGCTCTTCAATAATAGAGGAATTTCGCAAAGAAAAACTTCCCGTCTCAGGCTTCCAATCCATCAACTCTCCGCTGCCAAGTAATCGCAATATGGCATACCAAGCAGGTGCTCAACTGTATGTGGACTCCTCAGAAACCCACCACACTGGGGGGTTGTTAGTGTTGTTCGCTATGATCTGCAACAACATTCTCGATAATCTTTCGCCCTTAACTGCTGTGTCGTGAACTCTCAGAATAAGAACCCATCTAATAAGTCTTGCCCCTGCATTCCTCGTTTATGAGCAAGTACTTCAAAGCTGAATGATCTGTGAATATGATTATGTATGACCCAACCAAATAGGCTCGGAACTTGTCCAAAGCATAGACCACTACCAACAGCTCCTTCTCCGTGCTGGGACCCCATGTCTGCGATCGTCTTGTCAGACAAGAGACCCCACATGTAGCTTTCCTTCTTCCCTCCGCCCCGAGAACTCCGCTCCAATGGCGAGTAATACCATACGCATTAATACCTCTAAAAAGTAACTTCCAGCCAGGGGCCCTCACTATTGGTGCAAAGGTTTCAACAAGCCTGAGTTCTCAAAGCTCCTCCCAAGCCTCACCCCATAAATTTGGCATCTTTCTCCAATAGCTTATAGCGGGGCTTGGCAATTTTAAAGTCCATGATTTAACCTCTCAGGCTTCCCGCATGCCTTAAGAATTGCCTCTCACGCCTTCACATTAGTGAGAGGGCAAGCTGAGATCATCTCACTTTCGCTATTAACTTCAATTCCATTCTTGGCACACATTGCCCCAACACAATTTCCCCTGTTGACCATAAAATGGCATTTTTCCCATCAATGTCAAGTTCTTCTGGCACACATATGTGACAGCTTAAGTTGGTCAAGCATTCCTCAAAGCTCCATCCTTAAACTGTAATATCATCCATAAACCCTCCATAATGCGCTCCACCAAATCGTCGAATATACTCGAGTATGCACTGAATGTGGCGTAAGATTATACGCCAAAGGGGCATCCTCAGAAGCATATGTGCCAAATGGGTAGGCGAAGGTACCTTTCCTGGCCTTCTCTAAAGAATCTCAATTTGAAAATAGCTTGAATAGCCATCCAGGAAGCAATATAAGGGGTGGCCGGAAATCCTTTTGAGAAGTTGGTCCATGAAGGGTAAAGGGAAGTGATCCTTCCTCGTTACCTCATTTAGTCTTCTGTAATCAATACATACCCTCCAACATGTAGTAAGGCGGGTGGGCACTTCCTCTCCCTTCTCATTATGCACAATGGTCACCCTTGATTTCTTAGGGCACAACCCGCCAGCTCACCTAAGTGCTGATTCTGATATTGGAAAATAATACCAAATAGAAGAAATTTTCCAAGACTCTTCACGCACTAATTCCTCTTCCATATGAGGATTCAGTCTCCTTTATGGCTGCCTTATTAGTTTTGCCTCCTCCTCCAAGGAAATGTGATGGGTGCAAACTATTGGGCTAATACCTTTCAGATCAGTGATTTTCCACTCAATAGCCTGCTTGTTCTCCCTAAGGATGTCCAACAGGCTATTTTCCTATTGGTTGTTGAGAAGGGAGGAGATTACAACTGGGCACTGTTCATGTTCTTCCAGGTATGCATACTTTAATTCCAGTGGTAGGGGCTTGAGATCTAGTTTTTGAGGCTCATTGGTTTTTCCCCAATCGCAGAGAGAGGTGTAGAATTTCTTCCTTTTTCTCCAAAGGCTCTCCGTATTAATATTCATGCCTGTCTCTAATATACTCTTAGACAAGAAAAGTTCCTCGCTGAGCACACCCCGCACTGCCATCGGGACGTACTGTTTCTTCCAAAATTGCATCAATTATAAATTTCCTCCAAACCCTTCTCATTGTCAGACATGCTTACTTAAGCGGAAGATGTTGCTTCCCAGGTCATGTTTCGAATGTGAGCTACATAACCCCATTTCGCGCCTGGATAATAGCATTAGAAGTGGCAAAGAACGGTCTCCTAGAATGATAGGCACATAGTTAGCCCCATCAGAGTTGGTTTTGTGTCAAGTACAACAAAATTTACTAGGTAGTAGAATTCATTCACTCGTATTAGAACATCTTCCACTGTCCCTTGTGATCTTTACGGATCTATCTCGCAAGACAATGAGATGGAGTTGGCCTCTTAATTCTCCCAACCCGAAATAAGCCAGACACCAATAAGGAAGGAAGCCACCGGCACCCAAATCCAGCATTGCTTTTTTTTCTACACAAGCTGCCTTCTCCAATATTATCCGAGATGGCAGACAACCCGATCTTTTGTACTTCACTGAGTTTCAGATTGACTTGTTCTCCAAATAGATAGCTCATTAACATTTAAATTTCTCTTTCACTATGCACAAGTCCTTCAAAAATTTGGCATATGTGGGGACTTGTTTAATCATATCAAGTAGGGGGATGTTGACTTTCACTTACCTTAACACTTCTAGTATTTAAGCCTGGTTGATGGCCTTTTTATTAGCTTTTAGTGTCATGAAAAGGGGGTGTGATATTTTCATTGTAGTCTCTTAGTCACCAATTCTTCCGTTCGCTCTTAACCTCCTAGCCTTCTTCTCGTTGGTTTGCTTATTGGTTGTTTAGGCTCTTTACCACTTCTCAATGTGATAATTGCTTTAACTTCATCCATCACAGATTCGCCTTACCGGGAAGAGCTCACCATGCACCCTACTGATCGGGTAAAGGTTTCGAGATGAAAATTTCCTTTCCCCGCACCCCGCCGGTCAAGTTAACCTTGAGATTGAATACCGTAGGGCTGTCATATTTTTTTGGGAGATCTCAAAGATGTAGGTTATCTAATTTTTTGTCGAAAGTGTGCTTTCCACTACGCTTGATTCTATGATTAAATTTCTGTGCATTCACTACCTTCTGTTCCTCCACAAAGTTGCCTACCACTTTGCTCAAATTCATAATAGCTTGTTTAACTGGAGATGAGAATGGAGGTGGCAGTGGTTGAGATGAGGAACCACTCTATTATCGTGTACCAAGGGGGACATAAGTTGGCAGGTTGGCTTCCAAGAGAGATTTAGTAGTCTTCCACCAGTGGCTTTCTTCAGATGTATTACTATACTGTGGCATCGGGTCGCGGGCTCTTCAGGATTGTCCACGACATTGGCATGCCTGGCCATCATATCCTCACCGAAGGAACCATAAGGCGTTGCTCACTTGGTAGTCGCTGGATCGCAATTGAAGCAGGCCTGATGGGTACAGCGTGTCTTCTCATCGCCTTACCCTACGCGATCTTCTCCCCTTCCAATTCTTCCAACCTTCACCTAAGGCGGACAACTTCGCTTTCATTTCTATATCCTCCGCCGAGTACATGCCTCTTTATTTAACAGAGTTTCATCCCGTCCCTTCCCTGCTAGGCTCATCCCATGCTTTGGAAGTTTTAGCCACATAATTGAGGAAGTCCATAACTTCATTTGGATTCTTGCTTAGGAAGTCCCTCCCACAGATGGTCTCCAATAATTGCTTCATAGTAGGGGACATCCATCATAAAAATTGTTGACCAAAGATCCAAGTATCGAAACCATGGTGTGGACAAGTGGGTTGATGGTTTCAATACCTTCCCAAAGACTCGGTAAAACTTCATTATCATAGTCGCAAAGGTATAAATCGCTTCTTGTGAGTGTTGGTTTTATGTGTGCTGAAAAATTTCTTCAGAAATTCAGACCGCATCTTTGTCCAATTTCTGATAGTCCTTGGCCTTAGAGAATTAAGCCAAATCTTGGCCTTTTCTTTTAGGGTTAAAGGGGAAGGCTTTCAATTTCAACAATTCCGTATCAGTTGCACCCTTTTTGAAAGTCGTGCAAACTTCCTCAAACTCTGTGTGGGTATGGAATTTCATTTTCCATACCATGGAAGGTCGGGAGCAAGTACCCGACATAAGGCCCGACACCTCACATCTTCGCAGAGGTATAATTACAGAGGTGCACTCACCCTTGGTGGGTGTATATGGTCCCTCATCGACCTATGTGCACGTGGTTTCTCCGCACTCGTCGGCTTTGTCGCCCTCTGGTGGAGGTTCCATCCGCCACTCAGAACTCACTTCATACCATGAAGTGGAGTAATCGACTTTCCAATCTTCCCGTAGTGTTCCTCTCCCCAATGGTATAAACTCGCAAACAAGCAACACAGTACAACCAAAGAAAGTGTGGCTACCAAAAGGTTAATGTTAGCTAGAAATAAAAATTGAAAATTCTATGTATGGACAGTATATATAGAAAAATTAAATCAACTCAACAATGAACTGCTGGGGGAGATCAAAGTAATGACAAAAAGGGTTAGAATTCACCCATGGAGATCAAAGTAAACCTATACCTTCTACTGCTGTAGCCTAGCTACTGCAGTATAGTGGCTCTAGGGTCGAACTCAGGGATGGGTTTTCTTACGCAAAATGATTTACAGTTGATGTAAAATGGTGATTTCACTGGATTTGGGGGTTTTTGTAAAAACAATGTGATCGGGTGGTTTGAAAACCGCAAACAAAAATGAAATAGAATGTAAAAAGAATTCTCGTCTCTGCCATTCTGGCTAAGGTTCTAGGGCGATTGAGAGGTCAATAGGTCATTTTCCCTCAGACGGGGGAGGATGACTTATACCATTTCGAACTCCATCTTCGCTTAGCTATAAAAACTAAACCCTAAAAAAGTTTTTCGGAAACAACATTTATCGGGTCATTCATGTTTCAAAGGAAGAAAATCGACTTTTCGACCTAACCTCGTAGAGGCAAATAAATGGCACTAGGGCGAGCCTCAAGTGATCTGCAAGAGCATCCACTGAGTCTCTAAAAGCTTGCTGGCACGACTAACTCGTGTGGCATCAAAAGGATTTAAACTCGAGGCGAGATACATGTGACATAAATGACAATAATCAGACAAGTGTGAAAAAACAAAGAGACAACAAAGTACCCAAAACTTTGCCCAAGGGCCTTCCTCAAGGATGAGAGGGTTTAATCACATCCTTGAGTTGTCATCCTCAAGGAGTGTTTGGCCGGTGAGAAAGTAAGAGAAAGGGAAAGAAATGAGAGAAAATCATAAAGTGAGAGTCGTGCTTTCGCACCAAAATTATTGCATAAAGTGATCATCATCCTATATAGAGCCTTGACTTAGGCTTAAATAAAGCTCAGAACAAGGGAAATTACAAAAATGTCTAAACTACCAAAAATACATAAAGAGGTAATTTAGGAAAAAGCCAAAAAAAGGTGGTCAAATGGGGGTCAAAGTGGAGGCAGAGCAGGTTACGAAATTTTGCAACCTGTGAAATTCTGCAGGTTGCGAAAATTCGCAACCCTGCGAAATTTCTACAGTGGTCCAATTTCCTTCATTTTGTGGCTCCAATTTCCATCTGACTTACACGCATCTCCGAGTTCGGCTTGGATTCTTTGTGTTTAAGTCGGCTCGATGACGTTGGTTAGCTTGTATAACTACAAAAATAGCCACAAAATGCGATAAGTAGTAAAAGCCTGGACCTTAATATGCCACCGGTTATTTAAGTTGATTAGTATTGACAAAAAGTTCTCAAAACCTATTATAAAATCGTGGTTCAAAATAAAGACTATTTGAGCACCTACCATCGCGGATAATATATCTCATATTCGTCATTCGTGATTTTTCATGACAATGTCCTCATTCTTTTTCAAACTTTGATCGTTGGTTGATTGTCGTGACAATGTTTAGTCACTGGATGCCTTCAATGTTGTTGTGAGAATGTCGCGACACCGTGGATTGTCATTCATATTAGGTCATCGTCACAACAAACTTTTGATTTTCGCGACAAAGTTTCTATTGATTTCACTGGTCCTTTCCTCCTAATTGTCATGACAAACTTTGAACTGCCGTGACAAAGTTCAATTGACTCCATTTCATAATTTTCGCGACAATCATTTAAAATGTCATGACATTCCTCTTGCTTTGCATTACTGATCTATGGAGGGTTGTCGCGACATAAGAAACATTGGAACTCGCACTTTTGTCGCGACATATAAGGCTTTGGATGTCGCGAACAAACTTTCTTTCTTTTCCGGGCATTTGCTTTATCAATGATAATCATTGCTATGTCGCGACATATATCCAGTGTTTCTTTAGGAGTTTTTCTCAGCTTTTTTCGTAACAGTTTCGATTGTTGTAACATTTCTTCTGCTATTTTCCTTGAGTTTTGTCGCGATAATATTCAGTTTTTCACGACAATTTTCACTTCCTATTATGGCCCAACCAGCTGTTTTCTTGCTTCTTTTTTCCTTTTTTTGCTCTAAACATCGGAAAAACATAAATTTAGGTGAAGATTCCATATTTTCTCATTAAATTGAAAATTAAGGTCTTAAATATACTTGAAAAATGGAATTAAAATTAGATGAGTTTCACACTCACCATTCGTTCTCTGATGATATATATATTTTTGTGCCCTATCTTATTTTATTTATAGGCCAAATTAATGATGGGTCGAAATTCTAGGTGGATTTCATGGGTTTTAGTGTAAGCCCATTAAATATATTGTCGCGACAATAAAAGAAATGTCTTGACATTCCAGCATCCTTGTTTGTCTTTAGACTTTGTTATGACATTATCGCGACAATTTCTGCTTTTGTCTTCTAGATTTTCCTTTGAAGTATTTGTCGTGACAAAGTTTATGTTCTCGATGTCTTCGTGTTGTTCTGGGAGATTATCATGACAGTACAACTTGACATTCATCTTGGATCTTTGTTGACTAGATTTTTAACATAGACAAAAAATAACTAGATCTTGACATTGTTGACCAAATTACACCAACAAAATCTTCAACTCAGCTACCAGAGGCTAATGTCTCATCCCCTGCAACGGGACCAAAAACTTGTTGACTAGATTTTCAATTTTTCGACAGGGCTATCAAAGACTAACTAAAGTCCTCAGGAGTTGTGCAAGAAAATAACTTGTTGAGACCTAAGATATAAAATATGTTTTCTATCTTATATGTAAATTGTTTCATTTTGAAAATCGGGTCAGTCTAGATCATCGCAAGTGCACAGTCATACAAGCACTGATTCGTACACAAAGAGGTGTTATGAATCAAAATTTATAACCTAAATTACTTCACGGTCGTAGCGTAACTACTACAAAGATAGAGGCTATAGGATCTAACACAGGATGGGCTTTTCTTTGTACAAATGATTTCATCAAGGTTGGTGAATTTCAATTGATTATGGGATTTTTGTAAAAACAAGGTGTAATTGTTAAAACTGAAATTAAAATGAAGAAAAAAATAAAGAACTTTGAAGCATTGGCTACTGGCTCGAGGTCCTAAGGCAATCGAGAGGTCCTCGTTCATTTCCTCAAGGTCAGGAGGATGACATATAGTCATTTCCCGAACCGGATCTTCATTCGTCTAAACCCAACCCCAATTTCCTTTCTTGAAACATAAAGACGAATCGGGCATAAATGTCCCTAATCTAGTGAGAACATATCTCAAAACCTACCCTACAAGAATTCAATAGGAAACAACTAACCTGGATAACAAAGTGGGATCTAGTGATAAGCATCCATTGTAACCAAAAATACAACACACGTTAGCCAGGGTGTGCTTAAGAGATTTAAACCAGATCACAGAGAAATGGAACATAAATACCCATAAATGCGTATGCTGGGGTGCCACGAGAACCGTGAGTTACCTCCTAACCTAGCGCTGTTCCTCCTCTTCAAGGAGGAAGAGGTCTAGCCAACCATCCTCTGAGTTGTCATCCTCAGAGGAGTGTTTGGTAGCCAAGAAAGGGAGAGAAAAGGAAGCAGCGGGGAAACTGCCGCCCACCGTCTCTCTATTGCCAAAGTGATTTGATTGATACAAAGTTTGTATAGACTGAGGCTTATATAGGTGCTCAGTGTATAGGAAATTACCAAAAAAAATAACAATACCAAAAAGCTATTATATGATAAATGTTAAACAAGAAATTGAAACAAAAATCTGAGGCGTTAAAAAGCAAAAACAAATTGCTGCCGGATGAATAAGCAGCCATGATGATGCATGAACAAAGTTAAGTAGAAGTGAATTTCGCAGGTACTTCACAGGCTCCATTTTCTTTCCTGCTTTCTCCGCTATTCTTCCTCCGGTCTCTAATCCGCAATGCCGAGTTTGACTCGAATTCTTCCATGCTTGATCGACTCAACAATTTCGTATACTAGTTCTCAAAACTCGCAAAATTCTGCCACAAAAATGCAATCGCAGGAATAGCAAATCTTAATATGCAAATCGGGTTAATTAGAATGATTAGTACACAAAAAGCACTCAAAACCTATAATAAATAGGGTTCAAAATAGCACTTTTTGGGCACTAATCAGTAATACAATGGATTTTAAGTCCATATATCATTTCCACGAGGATCCATTAGAAAAATTTAAAGATTAAGTACCCTCACTACTAAAGATCCTTACTATTTGAATTTCCTGATTCTTAAGATAGATTTAACCTTTTAAGTAAAAATGAAAGAATAAACCATTAATGAAATTTCTAAACTACATGATTAGAGCTACTATGAATCAAACATATGGACTCGAAAAAATAAAGTTATGGTCACTTGCAAAGTTCCAATTAAGATAATGTAATGGATGTGCACCTTGGAGTTGTCCAAGAATAGATTAGTATAGAAATGGATCTCATAGTTCTATACATTTCACTATTCAGATTACCACATTTCCATCTTTAGACAATGGGTCTAAAAAGTTACTAGATTTGTCTTCTTAAGATTTGACTATTTCCTTCTCGCATTTCACAAATATTTCTCAGGACCTGAAATATCTTGCTCCCATGGACAGGAAATTGCAAGCCCTCTCCAAAATAAAAGATATCTTAGCCATCAATTAGATAACAATTTATTCTTCCCTTGATTAGAATCTCAGCTAACACTGGGTTGGAGTTATTCCTATCAATTGAGGTGAAACCTCTCAGGATTAAGTTGCTAGATTAGTAAGTGGATTTTATGCCTCAAGCACACTTTCCTGTTGTCACCCAAGAGAGAGCCTTGAAAGCAAAGGTTAGATCATCACTAGTGATATATCAAGATAATCCCAAAAGTCCATTAGTTCATATAATATTAGTGTAAATGTATCCAGAAGTCAATGCTCATTATTCTCAGGTAGTCTCATCTCCGTGTCACTCAGATGGATTCCTAGAAGTCAGAACAATGATATTGCTCTTTTTAGATACCAAACACTGATATTCATAAAAACTCAATGTAGGAGTAATACCAGTTAAATCACTCCAATTTTCTCAATCAAAACAACCTTAACTCTTACAAACAATAACCCAAACAAAATATTCTTCCTGTATGAGCTTACCTTTTTCAAATACGATCACAAATCACAATGACTAGTTGATTAAACAAATTCATTTAGATTGTAATCAAACTGAAGGAAAATGAATTCCTATCAAATTTAGATTTTATCTAAGTTCGTGCATAAATGAAACCTATTTACATGAACACAAGCTTCTCCGACCTAGTCGCATTATCGCTTCTAATCCTCAACTAAACCGACCTAGAAACAACTAAAATAAAAATAAAAATAAAAATATATAATGAGACTTCAGCTTTCAAAAAAGTACAGAGACTTGATGAAAGCCACTGGAAGCTACGCACTACTCCCAAAAAGCTTCTATTTATAAGCTCAGGTCTTAGGCCCTAAAAATGAGGTGAGAATCACGCACTTTGAAAAGCCCAAAATTATTGCCCTAGCTACTACTATCTCAAGGATGCCGCTGGTGGTATCTATTTGATAGGCCTGTTCTGGATGGTAGGCTCATGAGATGGTTAGTACTGTTGATAGAGTTTGATATTTAGTATGCTGCCATTAAATCGTGAAAGTGGAAGCAGGTGTACATCATTTGGCTTCTTTCTGTCAGATCCCACGGATGTGATCGATTGATGATGATTTCCCCGGGTTTAGTTTGTTTTCAGACCAATATCGTAGGATGGCAGTTGTTGATTAGTGCCCAAAAAGTTCTATTTTGAACTCTATTTATTATAGGTTTGTAGTTCTTTTTGTGTACTAATCATTCTAATTAACCCGATTTGCACATTGCTGTCCCTACCATTCTACCGACGCATTCCGAGGTCAAGCTAGAAGCTTTCAGAATCGAAGCCAAATCGCTCACAATCTCAATCATAACAAAGTCGCGGTTGATTTCCATCAATTTCATATGTATTTTTATCAATTTCAGCAATGAATGAAGAATATCAAAGCCGTAAGAAAACGGAATAGTGCAGGAATAGTATTTCGCAGTGAGCAATGGAAACGTCATTTAACAAAGGCTAAAATTTCGCTATTTCGCCGAGTTTTCGCCATCATAGCTTAAATATCAGGTATAGCTTAAATTTTTAATTTTCGCAGATCAATTCTCGCTTATGATAGCGAAAATCACCGTGCATAGCGAAAATTATCTCGTTCGTTTTTTGATCCAAACGACTCGCTTTTGGTTTTCTCCTTTCTACCCTCGTAATAGCTTGCTTTGGTTTGTTTTGTAATTTCCCTCAAGCCTCGAGTCGATATAAGCTGTGAGTCAAGGTTTGTAACAATCAATCAACATCGTAATAAATTTTGGGAGCTAAATTTCTCCATTTTCCCTGCCTTCTTCTTTTACTTCATTTCATTTTTCTTTTCCATTTTCTAGTAACCAAACACCCTCCGAGGATGACAACTCTGAGGATGGTCATAAAACCCTTCCCCTCTTAAAGTGGGTGGTTGTCAAGGTAGGATCTAGGCTACCTGAGGTCCTCTGCTTTTCACTTGGTGTACTCACCGCTGCCATCCGTGTTCTCCCTTTAACATTAGGTTTAGATCCCTTCGATTCATGTTGAATGGTCAATACTTGGTAATCTTTTAGTGCTCATTTGATGCTTATTACTAGATCTTGGGATGTTCATTAGTTACCATGTATTACCATTGTAATGTGAGTCAAGGAGACTCGTTTGAACTGATTGAGAACATAAATGGCCAGTGAATGCCATTTTCAAAAGGATAATTATTTGGGTTAGGTTTTATAGTTAATGAAGATCCTGGGCTCGAGATGACTATATGTCATCCTCCCTAACGCGAGGAAATGACCCAGAACCTCTCGCTGACCTTAACCTAAATCCAAAGAGCCCCCGACACTTTAAGGAGACTTCTTTTACATTTTATTTTATTTAAATTTCGATTTACCAACCAAACCCCCTGTTTTTATCACCACCTTAAAATTGAAACCAAATTCACCATTTTTGACTTCACTTAAATCACTTGTACGAAGAAAACCCATCCCTATGTTCGACCCTAGACCACTATACTGCAAGAATGACTAATGGCAAAGAGGGAGGAAATTTAGGATACAAACTTTGTTGATTCCGAATCACCCTACCGTGGCACGAATCAGTTGTACTTTGATGGTGCTGCCAATCACTCGGGGTTTGGCATTGGTATCCTATTGATATCACCTCAGGGTGATCATATTCCCAAATCAGTCTAGTTGACATTATCTAATCATCATCGTCGACTTTAATAATATAGTTAGGTACGCAGGTCAGACATGTGCCTAGAGACTGCACTTGATCTTAGAGTTGGACAGTTAGAGATCCACGAGGATTCCAACTCTCGTTATTCACAGACTCGGGTATTTAGATGACTTGAGACTTATATTTAAGCCCTACCATGGTTACTGATTTGTCAGGTCGATAGTTCGATGAGTCGAGATATATACATCTACCTGCACTCGTGAGAATCACATTGATGCTAGCCACCTCGCTTCTATAATTGAAATTCCTGTGAGAGTGATTGTGCAACCATTGTTGATCGAGACTAGGTCTACACCAGCTTACTGTTGTTTATTGGAGATATTGAGGATCAAGATGATCTACCCTGGTACCATAATATTTATTAGTTTGTGTCATGCGGCACTTACCCAGAGTCAGCCTCGGCTAAGGATAAGAGAGCATTGAGACATTTGGTTGCTAGATTTGTTGTGTTTGGGGATGCACTGCATAGGAGATCACCCAATGGCATGTTGTTATTATGTCTAGACCGTGCCTTTACAGATCTAGTAATGAGAGAGGTTCAGGTGTGAGTCTGTGGCCCACACATGGGAGGTCATATGCTAACGCTGTTAAAATCATGAGGATCACATTGGGTTGACCACTGGCATGTGACAAGGCGCTTGTACAGAGATGTCCAGAGTGTCAGGAGTGCACCTGAGACTTGATACATCGTGCCACCTTTTGAGTTGCATGCACTCACACATCCCCTCGTCATTTTTAGTACTGCATTGATATTATTTGGGAAGATATCGCCCAAGTCTTCCAATGGGCTGGAGTACATTTTAGTTGCCATTGACTATTTCACCAAGTGGGTGGAAGTTGCTTCCTATGTTAGATTGACAGCGGCCAAGGTGGCCAAATTCATCAGATTGCACATTATTTGCCAATATGGGGTCCCTCATGAGCTGATTTATGATAGTGGGGTGCATTTCAGGGCGAGAGTACGCGTTGGATTTAAGAGTATCGTATTCAAAGATCATAGATCGCCCGCGGTATTGCCGCTACGCACTAACCAGTCGGTGGTCATGGAATAAGAATATCAAGATGATTGAGAAAGATGGTCGAGACTTCTGAATGGTCGAGAAGTTCCTCGCGCCGCATTTATCAGCATCTTTCACCCCACCGGAGCTACCCCGTATTCTTCGTGTATATACGGAGGCTGGGCATACTACCGAGATCGAGACGGGATCTTCGCAGTGGCATTGAAAGAAGAATATCCGAGGCCGAGTGGACCAAACAAGCAGGATCAACTTAGCCTTTTGGATGAGAGGATATTAAGGGTAGCAAATCATGTTCAGACCTATTAGAGGGAGATGACCCGTGTATTCAGAAAAGGGTCAAGCCTTAGAGGTTTCAAAAAGGCAACCTAGTCTTGAAAGTCCTGCGGGATCGGGACATTCCACCCTAGAGGCAAGTTTAGACTTACTGGAGTGGGCTATGTTATCTCGAGATTTGACCCGAGAGGGAGTGTACTGTCGACTGCACTCCTGCATCGAAATCCGCTCATGGGAGCCAATCAACGTGGGATTAGTTGAAGAAGTTTTATGCGTGAGATCATGGTTGGGAGACGGTGGCCATCACTTCAGGCAGCCATATTCCTATTGCACACCTATACATCGATATATCCTATCATAGCCCTTTCGAGCCTCACGGCTTATTATGGCTTTTTTTTTCATTAAGCCTTGCATACCTTTTCTGACCTAGGTCAAATTCGCTCAGGCGCTCAGATTTATTAATTGGATTTGTGAGCATTGCGGTCATTCTTCGCTTGTTCTTCGCATCATTAATGCTTATTTTCTTCTCCATTTTGCATCTTCACTTTTCATTGAAGTTTTTTCTATCATCTTGTTTCTTTTCACTTTTATTTTTCCTTATGTGATGATGACACACTCATGTCTCGAGCTATATAGGTTAGTTATCTACACTCCTTCTGCTCCACCCTTTCAAAGTTTGATCCAAGAGTCTTGTAGCTCGAGGGGACCATTCGGGCTCGGGATTTGAGGTTCATTGGTTAGACAAAGCAAGGTGGCATTCATCTTACTTTGTCAAGTTGTTCGTGCAAAAAGATTGAAGAAAAAGAAAAGAGTTATGGTCATTCGATATCTACTTCATTGGTATTCGGGATTTAGCACACATCAAGGTATCATGACTTGATCATCGTGAGCTCATTTTTGGATCGAGGACTTATTTTTCTAAAAGTGCAATGAGAATTTGTGATGATCCTTTTTTCCATGGATTCGGAGTACATTAGAAGCGAGGCTCGGGGTTTCCTTGTGACGTAGTCCCCGAAGTCATTATCGTATATCACCATTCCCATCTTACGGTGACTTGCCTCGATTCGCTTCCTGATGAGCGGTTCGCCATTATCACACACATTACACTCAGATCCCACCTTGTTTCCCCTACTTTCTACATCCCTTTCATTTTCTTCATCCTCATCGATCGCCGTCTGCCTTACGAACAACGGTCTTTGGGTGCTTCCATCACCATCAGATGGCATCGCTCACTCTACGGTCGGGCTCCAGTCGCCACCACATGATTCTCGACATTCGGGCATTGCTCACAGGGTTTGGCATTATCTATTAGGTATTTGGGCCTTGTTTCCCATCATTTCATTCACCTTTCACTCGGCCTACATCACGTGTCCAGTCAAGACCAATTCTAAGGCCATGAGATCTCGTGGTTTTCTTTTCGACACATTTGCATCGATAGGTTTCGGCTTCACTGACATACGAAATGTCGACATGTCTCTATTCTTAGGGAATATTGAGGGTCACATATTGCCTTTCCATTCAGTTTCTTGCCTCAAGTCCATGATTAGATACAGATGATATTGATTAGTGCCCAAAAAGTGCAATTTTGAACCCTATTCAGGATAGGTTTTGGGTGCTTATTATGCGACTCAATCATATCAATTGCCAATTGATAAGTGTGTCCACTGGTTCCACTAATGCCATTCTCGAGATTGTCGGTTAGTTTTAAGTGCTCGGTGACTCAAATCAAATGAGCTTAGTCAGATCGGGTGTTGAAATGCGAGATTCCTCGATGATTTCACCGAGTCGAGGCGATGAAATATAAAGATTCAATGAAGAAATGAAGACAAAGTGATGAACAAAGAGTGCAATAGAGGATGCAGTGTGCAAAACAGGATGCAGAGCAATTCCAGGAAATTTCGCTATGATCATGGTTTTGAGCCGGATTGCGAAAAATTTCTGAACCATAGCGAAAATTTCGCATCCTAGCGAATTGGGGAAATTTCACACTAGCGAAAATCACCGTGCCTAGCGAACAACCACCTCGCTATCTCATACTCGTTAGGTTATTGGGCCTAGCTGTATGCACCATCAAGGATAGCCAAATTTTCTCCACTTCATTATCTCTCGTAGAATTTCGCTAGTTAATGAAATTTCGCTAAAGGCGCCAAATTTTCGCTATGCTAGCGAAATTCCGCCCATAGCGAAAATGTACGCTCGTGATTTTGTGTACTAATGCCAAATCCACTCACGTTTGGTGTATTACCACATCATTCCTTTTGTAAGCCAACATTTTAGGCATTCTCGCATTCACACTTGGGTAGACTATATAAACCCTCATAATTTTGTAACCCTAGGGCAATTTTTGGCACAAATTTTTCATTTTATAAAATTCCCAGTTTTCTATTTTAGGGTTTCATTTCGTTTCCTTTCTCTCTCTTCTTTCTTTTCATTTTTCTACAAGAACACCCCCTGAGGATGACAACTCAAGGGATGCTTCGGCTAAGCCTCATACTTTGGAAGTTATGAGGGTTTCGCTTAGCTTGCCTTGGCCACCATGAGGTCATTCCTCTTGTTTTAAATGATACAGCATCGTATTTATGGTTCCATACCTTTCCAAACCAGTAGGTTTAATGCCATCATCGTTGTTCCTTCGGGTCAATACTTGCCATGCTTAGTAAGGTTCACATGCATATTTAATGCTGTGATGGTAATCGATATCCTTAGATGCCATTTACTTGTGCCATTGAAATGAGGTCGAAAAGTTAGGTTTTTAAACTAATGACTTTGAATGCTTAGTACTTGTGTTGACTCAAATAAAGGGTTCTGTGGTTAGGGTTTATAGCTAAACAAAGATCCGCTTGCCACTTATATGTCACTTGCCATACGTTTAGGAAATAACCCGAGGACACCAGATTACCCCATGTCAGTTAAGCTAGTGACCCAAGCCTTCAAGGTTACCATTTCATTTCACTTTCAGCCATTACGCTTAATCGCAAACAAACAACCCCACTGCTAACCAAATCCAAAATCCAAACTAAAAGCCTCACCAATTTTCAAACACTAATGCAAATCAATCGTGGGATGAAAACCCATCCCGTGTTCGACCTAGGACTCGCTGGTGGTCATAAAGAAATGACCACGGCAATAGGAGGAACATAGGAAACAAATTTGTTGATTCCACAATTCACCGCAGCACGAATCAATGGCGTCGTTGTCGGGATGGTGCCAAACTACGACACGAGTCAAGTGTACTTGTAATCCCCATTACAAGCGTAGGTGACCTGTGACCTTTGGTTCTTCTAGCTTGTCAGAATCGCAAGTTTTCACTACTTGACATCGACCGCTTTTGTTTTTTTTTCTTACAAATGGGCTTTTATTTGACTAACATTAACCCTTTTCAAGAAGCTTGCTCAGGTTCTTTATTGTGTCTCATTTTCACAGGATGTGTGTTTACAAAGACTCGACAAGAGGATATCGTGTAGACAGTAAAAGAGTGAGTGCACAAATTGAATAAGGTTAGAAATCACAGTAATGGAAAACACGGACTCTCTGTTCGAAGAACAAAGAAGTCAAGAAGGCACCCACTAATCCAACAACATACAGATCAATGAGGGATCATATACACCCTCCTAGAGTTAGTGCTCCTTCCTGCATCATACCTCCTGCTGAAGATGTGGCAGTGAGACCCTATTTGGTGCCCCTACTCCCCACATTTCATGGTATGGAAAATGAAAATCCATACACTCATATAAGGGATTTTGAGGAGGTATGCACTACCTTCAAGGAAGGTATGATAGACATGGATTGCTGGTTAAAGGCATTTCATCACCCTCGGCGACAAAGCCAAAATATGGCCTCAACTCATCGAGGATCTAGAACGATTAGGAAATTCGCCGATCTTCAAGTCGACTTTGAAGAAATTCTTCATACTAAGACTCAAAGAAGAGGCGTATCTACACCTACTTTCTGGCCATGACAATGAAAAGTTTTATCGTTGTTAGGAATATTCATTGATGACCATCAATGTCATTCACATCATGGTTTCGACACATGGATGTTGGTGAACCTATTTCATGATGGTATGTCTCCAACACAAGCAACCATGAGACCATGCGGAGGTAACTTTAAGAAAAACTGATGAGGCCATGGACTTTTTTAATCCATGCGTCAAACTCTAAAGGTAATGGGATGAACCAACTAAGGGAAGCTGAAGATCAAAGCTTTCGAACCACTTGAGGGGGGGCATTTATGCACTCAAGACATAGAGATGAAAGCAAAATTGACCACTTTGACTCGAAGGTTGGAGGAGCTGGAAATGAGAAGCCAGCACGAAATGCAAGCAGTAAATGAGTTACTCCAGATCTCATCCAAATTGCTTGATTATCGCACAAATAGTCATCCCGGGGAGCACCCCACAAGAGCATGCCCATGTGTCCTAATCAAAATAAAACCACCCATAGATGCTCCATATGGTAACCACCGTATAACCCTAATTGGAGAAATCATCCAAACCTGTCATAAGCCAAACCCCGCATATGTCCCTAGAGCACAGCAATAGCCAGGCTCCACTCAACACAACAAAGAGCCTACTCCAATATCTTCTCCTGGCTACAGCGATCCTGAATTTGAGTAAAGTGGTAAGCACATTTGTAGAAGAACAAAAGGTACTGAATGTCCATACTAACCAATCACTGAGCTCACTCACCAGAAACCGGACAATATGCACTCCGAGATTTCGTTGTCATTCCAACCAGCAGCTGCTGTGGTTCGCAGAAAGGAAGATTCCCCCGGGCCACAAAGAATGTGCCAGAAGGAGTGCATGAAATAGGTCAACCAATGATCCAAATGCAAGAATTGATGGGGCAAAGGCAAGCAGACTTTAAGAAGTGGTAAAGAATTGAGACCAAGAATTTCACTTGTACCAAATCAGCCCTCTACTCGTAGGGCCGATCCGCTACAAGAAGAACAGCCAACAAGTAGAGAAGAGGTGAAGATCAGTGTACCCCCTCCATTCCCACAGGCTCTCCGAAAAAAGAAAAGTTCCGTTAACCAAACAGAAATGTTAGAATTTTTACGACAAGTTAAAGTTAACATTCCTCTCCTGGACATGATCAAACAAGTCCCCACCTATGCAAAATTTCAAGGACTTATGCACTGCAAGAGGTCTCAATGTAAACAAAAGGCCTTTTCGACCGAAAGCAAGTGAGTGCTATCACAGAGTAAGACTCCAAAGGAAATATAAAGACCCTGGATGTCTTACAATCTCGCTAATATCGAGGCATTACTGAGAAAGCACTAATAGACTCGGGAGCTAGTGTGAACCTTTGCTGTGATTCCATGTACAAGCAATTAGGGTCTGGGGAGAACCAAACCCACTTCCATCACACTCATTACCAGCCGATGTGTCTATTAAAATAATCGAAGGGAACCGTTGAGGGATGTTTTAATACATGGACAAATTTACTACCTGCTGATCACTGATTTGCCACTGAGTTTGCTGCTGAGCCAATCTCATGTGCCCATCATATCGTGGAGCCATTCGCTACTCGAATGCCATAATAAACTCCGCCTGAATAAGCATGCAACTCACGTCGGGAATATGACCTTAGAACTCAATATCTTTCTATTTGAGTAAAGCATATGTATCTTCGCAGTTATGACTAAGGAAGCTAGTCTCAGATAATACATGCCATTCTCAAGAACAGCTAATGAGCAAAGAAAAGTGTGGGATGTACTAACCCCAGAAAGGTTCAACGCTCTGGGAGCAACAAGAATCAAGGCATGGTTTAGTGCGGGTACCGGAAGAGAAAAATAGAAATTCTACCTCTACTGGGACCGTGACAACCACAACCTCACGCCTGTAGCTCAAACCCCTTCCGCTTGAGTTAAAGTATGCATTCCCCGAAGAAAATGAGCAAAGGCTCCTGGTGATTTCATCCTCGCGGACTACCACAAGAACATGACCGTCGCGGCTCTCCCTAAAAAACAGTAATAAGCAAGCATCGGGTGGAAAATTTCTTGATCTAAAGGTACAAACCCAACAATCCGCACTCATCACATTTATCTGTAGTTAAGAGTCTAAGACTGTCAGTACCACAAGGTTGAATCCCCACTTATGTGAAGTCGTTCGCATTGAAGTCCCTAAATTGCTCCAAGCTTCAGATTATTTACTCCCATTTCGATAGCACTGGGTGAGCCCAACTCGGCGCCAAGTTAAATCGTGGCACAATCCAAAAATGAGAAGGGGCGAAGAATTGTCTACCCGACTTACTACCTAAGTTGAGAGTGTGTATAAATTATAGGAGGCTCAATGAAGTAAGATCAAAAGATCACTTCCCCGCATTCATCGATCGCCTGAGAGAGCTTTCATAACTAATTCCCATCGCTGACGGGTATTCAGTGGTATTTCCAGATAGATTGACCCAGAGGACTGCAAAAAGACCACTTCTTTACTTATCCCTTCGCACATATGCTTATAGGAGGACGCTTTGTCTTTGTAACGCCTCAAAATTACCTTCGCAGGTGTATGCTTAGTATGTTCACGATATGGTGGAGCGCATAATGGAAGGCGTGTATAATGGATGACATCAATCAGATATGGAGGCGATTTGAAGAATACCCAATTAACCTGAGGCCATCCCCGCGTAGGTGCATAGAGAAGAACCTATTTTCTCAATCGAGAAGTACATTTCATGGTCAACCAAGGAATTGTACTGGGGCACATTATCTCCAGCAGAGGAATAGAAGTCGACAAGGCAAAAATTGAACTTATTTCCCAACTGCCATCTCCAACGAATGTAAAACAAGTAGGGCAATTCCTCGCTACGAAATTTCATAGAAGATCTTACGAAAAGACTTCTCGAAGATTGCTAAACCCCGCATACAAGCCCCAGAGAAGGATGCCAAATTTATTCGGGAGGAAAGACGCTGCAGAGCTTTGAAGAGCCAAGTCCCATTTGACTATCGCTCTCTAATAGTAAGAGCACCTAATCGCGCTACCTTTTGAAGTGATGTGTGATGCATGTGATCTTGCGCCTGAAAGACTAAAGAGAAGATGGAAACTACATAGAATTATTATGCAAGCAAAACTTTGAAATTAGCTAACACAAAGGAATTATACTACTACAGAAGGAATTGTCGGGCAATAGTCTATGCTTAGACAAATTTGCATACTGGTCGGTCCCATATAGTCATTTTTGACGACCATTCTCGTTTGAAATATCTCCGACTGCCAAAATGCAAAACAAGGTCATCCTGGGTTCTTTTACTCAGAGCTTCTAACTTGCAAATTAAAGACAAAAAGGGGTAGAAAATGTTGCAGATCATCTTCAAGGTTAACTATACCATGACACTCCATACCACCCATCAATGATGAATTTCCGGTTAAACTTAATGCAGCTGAAAGCTCCCCGGTATGCCTACATTGCCAATTTCCTCGCTATAGGAGAAATCCCGCCGTAGTGGAAGGAGCAGGATAGGAAATATTTCTCGCGAAGGTCCATTCCTATTATCAAAGAGCTCTTCTGCTCAACATCGTATGTGACAAATAATCAGGAAGTGTGTGCGAGGAGGAACAAATAGAATACCGAACCATCGCACTAGAATGCCCGTGGTGGTCACTTTGCTTCCCGTAAGACAAAGAATGAGCCAAGTGTCGCAGTCTGGGTTTCTACCGGGCCTTCCTCGCTTTTAAGGAAGCACACCAAATGCCATATATGTGATGGGACAAAGACTGAAGTCATTTCGCCGTCACATGACGCCTTGAACCCACTCTTAGTAGTCGAGCTATTCGATGTGTGGGCATCGATTTCACGTGGACCTTTCCCCCACGTTGTATGGTCATACATATTATTTTCGTGGGAGGGACTATGTCCAAATGGGTCAAGTAATCCCCGCAAACCAATGACCACATGGTACTTAAATTCTTGAAAGCAAACATCTTTTCCAGGTTCGGCGTACCGAAAGCCATTATTAGCGATGGAGGTTCACATTCAGAATAAACCATTTGAAAACCTCATGGCTAACATGGTGAACACAAAGTGGCCAAATTTCACCATCCTCAAACGCGGTCGAAGAGAACCGCCAACAAGAAAGGAAATTAAGACCATTCTAATGAAGGTAGTAAACGCTAACGCAAGATTGGTCCATCAGCTACTGACTGGCCAGGGCCTAGCTGCACAGCTTTCAAGACAATCCTGGAATGCCCCCTTATCGGTCGGGTCTATGGTAAGGCATGTCACCTTCCAGCGGAGATCGAGGCTAAGCAGACATGTGTGGGCCATCAAGAAGCTGAAACATGGACCTAAGTAGGCCGAGTTAAGAGGTTCCTCGATCTTAATGAGTCGAAGAAATACGAAATGATGCCTATACTTGAATTCAAAGATTGCAAAGGAAAATAAAAATGGCATGATCAAATGATAACTCGGGAAAATTTCCAACGAGGGAGACCAAGTCCCACTGTATGACTCCAACTCCATCTATTTCCCGCAAGCTAAAGTCAATGATGGATCTTCGGTCCATTCATCACTCAAAGATGCATACCCCAATGGTTCAAAGGATCGTCCCCAAAATGATAATATGCAGGTTCAAAGTCAATGGACGAGGGTGAAACCCTATGTTGTGCAAACAGACCATCGTGGAGGAAATTCTCCTTCCGACCCTCCCTGAGTTCTGCACGCCCACGTGGTTTTAAAGGTGGCCACGCTTCGTGCCGCCTCCATCCATTGATTTTCATTTCCATGCCAATCCGCCAGAGGTAAATTTCGTATTTTTGGGATTTAGTTTACTGTTCGTACATGTCCCGCATTGTCCGATTTTTTGTTTTTCTTTAATTTGCAAATCACTTTTCAGGCTCTCCACTCAGGTATCTACTTTTCTTTCAATCGACAATCGAATTGCTTTTAATCGAACAATCGAATCAGCTTTAATCGAGAACAAACTCATTGTTACCTTAATGCTAGACAATTCCATGCATGATTTAGTTTTTGGTCCATCGTTTTTAGTGTTTTCAACTCGAACATCTCCCTCGTCTCTAATTCACACACCGCACACCGATTGTACCATTAGGGCCGTGAAATTATATACTCTTTTCACCTTGCAAAGCCGGCTCTGGGGACATGTCGACAACCCGTAATAGGTTAGTATTACTCATATATGAAGGCCACTGTTGTCTTCCAAAAAGGAGAAGAAAAAGCAAAAGGAAAAAGAAAAGAAGAGAAAGAAAAAACAAAGCCGTGACGCTTTGCCTTGAAACCCGAATACGATCCGAGGGGTATATGGCGAAAGCCTTAAGCCGCGTCTCTAAACCTTAGTCAGTCAGAGTCATCGACTTAGTGTTCGTTACATGGGTGGATGGGTAGAGTTGGGCCAGGTTGTAGGTGCTCAATTCTCAAGTCATTCGAGTCCTGGGTGAAACCCGTAGAGTTTGCGGGTCAAGTGATCCTTTCGCTTGATGCCCTAAACCTTAATTGGTCGGGAGTCACGGCGGACCCCCGCTACACGGACTTCGTGAAGTGTAGTCTTTAGCATTGCACCCTACAATTTAGTCAAGTAAAGAAATGCGTGTAGCTAATCCTATTTAGGTTGTTCACGCTTAAGGCCATGGAATTAGCTTAGTCAGTGGTGTGGAATAATTTTGCAATTTATCGTCTGTCCGTTACATTAGTGAATCACACGGTGGGAAATTCAAAGGATTTCGACCAATTTCTCACTCAAGAACTACCTATACGGTTTGCTCTCTGCTGCCCGCTTTCTGGGCGTAAATTGTCTAGCTTTAAAGGTAATGCCTTTCAGACATACACTTCAACCATATTTATACTTTTTGTGAAAATCACGCATGCATCCCATTATTATTTTAAAGATTGCTAAGGGACTAGCAACGCCGTCAGTGTGATTAAGGCTCAAAGTGCAATTTCAACCCTATTCAGATAGGTTTTCAGGTGCTTTTGCGCACTAATCATATCAATTGCCAATTGATGTGTGTGTCCACTCTGGTTCCACTAATGCCGCTTTCGAGATTGTTTTGGTTAGTTTTATGTGTTTGAGGACTTCAAACAATGTAGCTTAGCTTCAGATTGCGTCGAATGCGAGATTCGATGATTTCACCCGAGCCGAGGCGTATGAAATATAAAGATTCAATGAAGAAACTAAGACAAAAATACGAACAAAGAGTGCAAGTAGAGACGCGTTGTGCAAACAGATGCGCAGCACCCAGAAATTTCGCCATGATCGCTTAAAATTTCATCAGGATTGCAAAATTCCTCAGTCCATAGCGAAAATTTCCTCGCATCCCAGTAAATCAGCCTCCGCCAGGCTAGCGGGCCGTAGGGCCTCTCGCTAGGCTAGCGAAATTCGCTAGCTAGCTTAAAATCACCGTGCCTAGCAAAATTAACCACTGCTTATCTCACATAAATTAAGTAGGGCTAGCGAATCTCTCGCTTAGCTAGCTTAAATTCATCGGTTGATAGCGAAATTTTCCAATTTCGCTATCTCTGTAGAATTTCGCTAGGCTAGCTTAAATTCCCTGGCTAAAGTTAGCTTAAATTTTCGCTAGGCTAGAGAAATTTTCGCTATGCTAGCGAAATTCTCCTCCATAGCGAAAATGGTTGCCTTGTGATTTTTGTGTAATTAATGCCAAACGACTACGTTTTGGTGTATTACCACCTCATTCCTTTCAGAAGCTAATATTTAGGCATTCTGTATTTTCACACTTTTCGTGGACTATATAAACTCCCCATAATTTTGTAACCCCTAGTAATTTTGGCAAGAATTTTTCATTTTATAAAATTCCTGGCATTTTCATTTGGGGTTTCATTCTGGCTTCTCTCTTCTTTCTTTCATTTTCTACGCAAACACCCCTCGAGGATGAAAACTCGCGGACGCCACAAGGCCTCATACTTTGAAGAAAGAGGGTCATAGCTTGGTTTCGGGGCTACCGCAGTCAGTTCTTTGTTTTAAATGATACAGTACTACATTTATCGCTCCATACCTTCCAAACTAGGGTTTAATGCCACGAATGTTGTTCCTTCGGGTCAATACCGCGTACGCTTTAGGTTCAGCCGCGATACTAATGCCGCATGCACCGATATCCTTGGGATGCCATTTACGCAGCCTATCAAATGGAGGCTGAGCGCTGTGTTTTTAAACCGAATGGACTTTGAATGCTTAGTACTTGTGTTGACTCAAATAGGAGTGGTTCTAGGTTGTGGTTTATAGGCCAAACAAAGATCCGGCTGCTTCACTATATGTCACTCGCCATAATGCGAGGAAATAACCCGAGGACACCGTAATACCCCATGTCAAGCTACCGACCCAAGCCTCTGCTGCTACCATTTCACATTTCACTTTCAGCCATAGCTTAATCAAGAACAAACAACCCCCACTGTTTTGAACCAAATCCAAAAATCCAAACTAAAGCCTCTCACCACAAACACTAATGCAAATCATTCGTGGGATGAAAACTCATCCCCGTGTTCGACTTAGACTGCTTATATCAAGTAAAGAGCTTGTCTACGCAAGAGGGAGGAACATAGGAAACAATTTTACCGATTCCGCCACCCTACCGTGGCAATCGAATCGATATAGAGAGTTTAGATCGTTGCTGTGCCTTAGCTTGATAAGCCAGACACACATTCACATACAGGCATACCCCCATCCTTTCATGTCAAGCCAATTTCCAAACAAGTACACAAGGCCGCTTCGCCCTAAATACGTTTTAGGTATCAAAGTTTGAGTAAGCCCCATATTCAACTTCGTTTCTTCATACAATAGAGGGTTTCAGAGTTGATCGTAGATCGATTCACCTAGATTCATCGAACTTAGGATGCCAAGATGCTGGCCCATTCCCCCATTCATTGTCCTATTTTCCGCAAGTGTGACGTCTGGCTTTTAAAGATGTATGGTGATTTTACTGAGATATTTGAGTCAGATGTACATAGCTGTAAGCATACCCCATCGCTTGTTGTGGATATTGATTATGGATTGGGCGAGAGGATTTTCCTCAGGAAACAATTGTAATATTTCAAGCTCGACTTCGACTTTCTATGCAGCTTCAGGGGTTTCGACAAGGTATTGATGTTGGGACTGGCATAGCCCTTTCTTTGCGCCTTTAGACACGTCTGATCCTTTGTTTTGATTTGGGTTCCTCCAAGATCACGCCCATATTCAATCCCTTCCTTTGTCATGGGTTCTTCAAGACGTGCCCGCATTCTATCCCTTCATTTTGTTTCTCAGTTCTCGCATCGTGCCCGATTCAATCCCTTCCTTTTTTATTTTGGGTTCTCTGATATCGCGCCCAAATTCGATCCCTTTGTTTTAATTCGGGTTCTCTAGAATTGCACACAGATTCGATCCCTTCCTTATGTTTCGGGTTCTCTGGAATTACGCCCAGATCCAATCCCTTCCTTTTGTTTCGGGCTCTCCAACATCGCGCCCAGATTCAATCCCTTGGTTTTGATTCGGGTTCTCTGGCATTGTGCCAAGATTAGATCCTTCCTTTGTTTTTTCTGGTTCTCCAAAGATTGCACCCAGATTCGGACCTCCTTTTGTTTCCTTGTTCTCAGATCAATGATTCAATCCCTTTGTTTTGATTCAGGTTCTCTGGCATTGCGCTTAAATTCAATCCCTTCCTTTTTTTTCTGCCCTCCCAAGATCACGCCTGATCTCGATTCCTTCATTTTTTCTGTTCTCGGGCATTGTGCCCAAATTCGATCCTTCCTTTGTTTCGTTCTGATTAATACTCCAAAAAAATGCTATTTTACACCCTTTTAATATAGGTTTTCGAAAGCACTTTTTTGTACTAATCAAATTCTAATTAACCCAATCAGTATGTTAAGGGACCTAGCAAGGCTACTAATCAAATTTTTAGCAGTTTTTTTGTTTTCGCGCAGTTATTTCAGGCTAAAGTTGGCTGAGTCAACTCAATCATGAAGAAGCCAAGATGAACCCAAGTCGCAATGCAAGTGTACAAAGAAAAGGATAGGTCACAAATTCGTGAATTTCGCAGTTGCTAATTTTCGCAACATTGCGAAATTTCTCGTAGAGGTTGTAACCGTATTTACGAATTTGCTATTTCCTAGCATTAATCGCTCAAGTTTCTGTACCATTGTTCATGTTTCCTCGGTTTTGACTTTTTGACTTCTTTTCGTCACTTTTTGGTTTTCTTCCGCTGTCTCCTATAATAGCTTTTGCTTTTGGTTTTGGTATTTTGTAATGTGCTCTGGCTATAAAAGCCCTGCATAAAGACACCGTGAAGATCATCTTTCTTCTATTAATAAAATCGCTTCGGGGCGGGAAGCTGAGGCTCTTCCCGCTCTTTCATTTTTCTTTTTCTCACTTTCTCACTAGCCAAATTCCCTCCGAGGATGACAACTCAGAGGATGAGTGGCTAGAAATCCTTCCTCCTTTAAGGAGAAGGCTGTTGAGTGCAGGATCTGAAGGCAACTGGAGGTTCTCATGGTTTCACGCAGTACTATTGGCGCTGTGGTTTCCTTTGAACTCTTAGGTTTAGATCCTCGACCACCTTTAATGATCCACAATAATAACATCACATAATAATATTTAGGTTCAGTGGATGCTTATTGCTAAATCCACTGAGATTCATTAGTTATCATCTATTAGTCACTGTAAGGTGGGTCAAGGAGACTTGTTTTCCACTGTCTGAGACCACTGTTGCTTAGTGAATACCATTTTCCAAAGGATAATTATTAAGTAGGCTTGTAGCTAAATGAAGATCCGTCAAGATGATCATGTGTCATCCTCCCTAACGCGAGTGAAATGACCCTATGAAACCCTCGCTGCCCTAAGAGCCGGCCAAGTGTCCCGACACTTCAAGGAGTTCTATTTTTTACATTTTAATTTATTTTACTTTGGCCACCTTCATTACACCCCCTATATTTATCAAACCCCAAAATTCAAATTGAATTCACCATTTTGGCCTTAACTGCAGCTAATTTGTGCGAAGAAAACTCATCCCTATGTTCGATCCTAGAGCCACTTGATTAGTGCCCAAAAAGTGCTATTTTGAACCCTATTTAATATGTGGCTCAATGCTTTTTTTGTGTACTAATCATTCTAATTAACCCAATTGGCATGTTAAGGTCTCCTATTATACTACTAATCGCATTACAATAATTTTGTAGCTTTTGCAAGCTATTTATGCTAAAATTGTTGGGTCATCCAACCACGAAAATTTCTAGTTGAAATCGCATTGCATCGTGGTCGTAAGGAAAGAGAAGTAGAAAATAAGAAAAGGTTGACAAAGGTAAATTTCGCAAAGATGTCGCTAAATTCCGTATCCTCGTAAGCACCTGCTCATCCAAGCCATTTGCTCACCCGCTGACGCTTTGATGTTTCTTTTTTTGTTACACTTTTGCTTCTTCCAAATTTATCCCTTAACAGCTTTGTTTCGATTCTTTTCAGACTTCTTCGCTCGAGCGTATATAAGCCCCGCCTGCTCGTAATGATCAATCCATCAATCAATAACTGGGAGAAGCTACCTCTCCCGCTTCTTCTCTTCTCTGCCTCATTTTCTTTCATTTTATTTTCTATATTCTGGGTAGCCAAACACCATCCGAGGATGACAACTTCTGGGAGGGACGAACGGCTAAACCCGTTTCTCCTTGGAAGCAGGCTGCCACCTGCCAGGATCAAGGCTACTAGAGTCCCCCTGCTCTTCACGCAAGTACTCATTGTCGCTTAGGTTCCTTCTAACCTGTGAGGTTTTTATCTCTTGAATCCCTCAATGGCTAGTTATTTGCAGTTTTTAGTTCAAAGGATGCTTATTGCTGTATCCACGAGATTCATTAGTTACCCTCTATGACCCATTGAAAGGGGAGCCCAGGAGACTTATTCTTCACTGTCGGTGACCACTGATGGCTAGTAGATGCCATTTTTCAAAAGGATAAATATTTTGGGTTAGGTTTTATAGCTAAATGAAGATCCGGTTCGGGAGATGACTATAGGTCATCCTCCCCAACGCGAGGAAATGAACCCTGGAAACCCTCAGTTGACGTAGAATCCCAAGCCTAGTATCCTGATACTTCAAGGAGATCTCTTTTATTCTTTTTCTTAATTTTCTCCATTTTTATTTCAATCTGCTCACCATCAAAATCCCCTGTTTTTACCAAATCCTGAAATCCAAATTGAAATTCACCATTTTCGAACCTCAACAAATCATTTTATCGAAGAAAACCCATCCATGCTGCTCGATCCTAGAACCGCTATATCGCAAGAGTTTCTATGGTTACGAGGAGGAATTTGAAGTTTATAAACATTGTTGATTCCACACCTACCTGTGGCACGACTCACCACTATACTCGCAAAGAGTCATGCTACGACAAAGAGTGAGGAATTAGGTTCATAACTTGAAGTCATTCCTCACATACCTTATCAAGGAAAATAACAAATCAAATGGCACCGCTTGCTCCGTGGGATGGTGCCTTAGTGCATTTGACGAAAGTTAATCAACACTTGTGATCCTCACTGCCAAGTTCCGTGAATTTTCCTTTTTCAATCTTTTTAAAGTATTTTATTGTTTTTTTTTTAGTTTCCATTTCACTGTAAAAAAAAAAAAAAAACTAAAACCTTTAGGTAGGATCGTTTTCGTCAATTATGTTTGCCCCGTTTTTACAAATGTGTGCATGTTATAGTGGGCTAGAAAGTTAGAAGGCGACTATAGAACTCAAGATTCCACAGGAGCATATTCTGAATCAAGCCCGAATTCTAGACCAAATGAACACCTAAGGAGTAGGAACACAAATAGTATCTACAGAGAGATCCCACTGCATATGGTCCATGAGGGATTACAGACACTCTCCAACTGTGCACCATATGCGCATTTCATAACCATAGTTGTGGGAACCACTCAAATTTCTCTTGGAAACCAAGACTTCCATAGTACAATCTCCCGCACATCCATAGTATCCTTCACCCTGGGCCCACCTCACCCACCATAGTTAACTTCTTCGCTGAGCACATCGAGCTTAAGAAAAATTGGTGGGTACTTTTATAGAGGAGTAGAAAGTGGTGAATGTCCAAACAAATAAAAGAATTGATAATATGGAGAGCTCTCTGAACCAAAAATTGGATGGGTTTCAAAGTGACCTTGATTAGAAAATTGACATTCTGCAGTACTCCATTTAAAGGCTCACCAATCAGCAGCATGTTCATCCAGAGGAAGAGTGCCTAATTGACACCACAATGGAGGAGCATTGTAAACAACAAAATGAAACAATCTCCCCATTGCTGACTAAGGAAGGTAGTGGAAAGGAAGCAGTGGAAGAGCCCCAAAAGCCCATTACCCAAGCCACCAACAACCTACTGCCTCGTCCTGACCCAGTGCACATCCTGCCTACACCTGTAGCACACTCGACACTTGAAACACTTACTATTAAGGCCACCTCATCTGCACTGCATGTGCAAAACTTTAGAAAGTTAGTGGCATTTGTTCAAACTTTCGCCACTACATCAAAGATATTAGCAACAAGCCATGTCAGTATTTATCACGCTGGATGGCTCATACCAAACCCGTCTGCCAAGATTCGGAGCACCTAGACTCACTAAACTAGCTCCACTAGTTCTGGTAGCCTCCAGACAAGGCCTGAGAAACTGGTTTGAGTGGACTCAGTCTCCCTTGAGACAGTAGAATTCACTCACTTTTTGTTTTTATTTTATTTTATTTTATTTTGTTTTATTTAATTTTTCTCTTTAGGTTATCTCTAATTTTAAGTTAATCTTTGTTTTTAGCTAATTTTTCATTTTTTTGCAATTTTTTTAAAATTTTTCTTGTGTTTATTTTTGTAGTTTGTGTCAAATATTTGCAGCAAGGAGTCCAGAGTTCAGAGGAAAGAGCCCAAGAATTTCACGCAACCTCGCGAAAAATTTCGCTAAACCTAAAAAAAAACGTTACGAAATTTCGTGAACTATTATGTACTCGTACTTTATTATTATTATTTAACAAAAAAATTTATTTTATTCTATTCATATATTAAAAAAATATATACATTTAAAAAAATAATAATAAATTTGCTGCGAATATTGAGAATTTTCGCACTCGCAAAATTCGCAGTTGCGAATTTTCGAATTTGCGCAACCCTCTTTCCCGTGCCCCTTTCTACACCCTCGCTTTGTTTTGAACATAACTTTTTCATCCGAACTTCGTTTTCGGTAGTTTTGGTACCGTTGGAAATCTTAGAGAGTGTGGAATCCAAATATATCTATAAAGAACACTTTTGAAATTATGATGAAGGAGTAATATTCAAAATCCTCCAACTCCACACATATGGACAATAATATCTCTTTTTTTTCCTTTTCTTTCAACTTGTTCATTTGAAGCCCAAATGGGAGGAATAAGGTCCTGCAGGAAAGCTTCAGAAGTTCCAACTAACAACGGGGTAAATTTTATTGTGAGAGGTATCACTTCCTCCCTTAAATTTCCATTCATAGCCACATCGAGGCAATGTTGAATTCGTTGGGGGAGAGTTAAGGAAGGAAGTGTTGTTTTATGTTTTTGAGCAAGTCTTTTTGTTTAGTTAAATGGCTTGCTAGTTAGTTTGTTTTATTTACAATATAATGCTTTTTTTTTTTAGTTTCTAGTTCATGCTTTCAGTTTTTGATTTTTAGAATATATTTTTTTTCAGGTAATGCCTACTACCAAGATAGAGAAATTGGAAATTGCTCAATGTTGTTATGTTAGAATTCAGTTGTCTCATAGTTGAGTTGATAACATGTTGAAATTCTTATGGTATTCGAATCTTTTTTCTTCCTACACTGAACTAACCTCACACTTCAGGTACATTAGATTTCATTGATAGTTTAACAATCGCCTTGCCTTCTAAGCCCTGTAAAAGTCCTACTTCTAGTACTTTGACCACCTTTATTAGTTTAGGATCCTGAATAAAAGAACAATGAGTCTTTAAAAAAAAAACAGCAGCAGCAGCAGCATGAGTGAAGAAAATCACACTTTCTGGTTTAAACCCGAGCACCTGGCCCGAGGGGTATACGGTGGCAGCTCCAGCTCAGCGCCTCTAAGCCAACTAGTCGGGAGCCAATGATTTTGTGCTCGTTATATGGGTGGATGGGTAGAGCTTAGCAAATTGTGGTGTTATTTGAACCCATTAAGAGTCTGTGGTGAAACCCGAAGAATTAGGCGGTTTAAAGATCCTTAAAGGACTTGATGCCCTAAACCTTAATTAGTTTGAGTTTATCGTAACTCTATTTACACACACTTTGTAGACTGGACATCTCTCAACATTGCACCTCTACATCAAAAAGGGAGTTGTGGAATAAAAGGGTCCTAGACCATTGAGGTGGTTAGTTTGCTGAAGCTTGTATAAAAGCTACAGTTTGCAGAGGACAACTTAACAGATATTTTTGAAAACTAATCTACAAACACTTAGGTTCTTTAAGATGTTAGGATGGTTCTAGAGTTGCATAGAACACACTCTTCTCGAGATGGTCATTGACATTTGATAACTTACGCCGTAGGGTCATTTATCACTTCTTTTCGATTTTGGAAACCATTTTCAGAGATATATTTACAAATTTCATCTCGTCTTTATTTGCTTTATTCTTCGTCCATTGATAAGTGGACTAGCAATGTGTCGGGTTGGGGTGTGGATTACTACCCAAAAAGTGCTATTTTACACCCTTATTAATACAGGTTATGAGCATTTTTTGTGTACTAATCAGACTAATTAACCCAATTGTCATGTTAAGGACCTAGCAAGGCTACTAATAAAATTTTGTGGCAAGTTTTATTGTTTTTGTAAAGACAGGCAAAAGTTATTTAGTCACCTCAATCATGAATAAGAAGCCAAGGATGAACTTAGAGGCCGGTGAATGTAAAGCAAAAGAAAGAAAAGGAGCAAGGCAGTAGCACTACAACCCGCAAATTTAAATTTCGCAGGGTTGCGACTTTGCAACGACCCCATATTTCCGCACACTATTCAAGTTTCCAGCCACTGTTCATGTTTCCTGCTTTTGACTTTTTGACTTCTTTTGGTCACTTTTTGGTTTTCTTCCCGTTTTGTCCCCTGTAATAGCTTTTTGATTAGTGCCCAAAAAATGCTATTTTGAACCTTATATTAGATAGGTTTTGAGTGCTTTTTTGCGCTTAATCATGTCATTATGCCAATTGAAGTGTTCAAGTCTTCTTAGTATCACTAATGCCATTTAGAGGTTATTTGTGGTTGCTTTATGTGTTTTTGCGTACTGGGAGTTCACATCGAGACATATGATGAATCATGAAGATTGAACTCAATCATTACCATCAAACGTACTTTCAAAATCAAAGCAAGAATGAAGGCAGCGATGGAAATCAATGCGTAAGAGGAGCAGAGGTGGCGTTGAAGAATAAAGAATTCCTGTGGAATTTCAAGATTATAAATTCTCGCTGGATTGCGTACTCTCGCAACCTTAGTTAAAATTTCGCACCAATAAATTATCAATTTTCAGATCTTTAAAATTTTCGTTAAAGACTATTCCAGCTTAAATTTTGCATTTTCGCTACTCACAAAAATTTCGCTAAGCTAGCGAAATTGCCACTGCCTAGCGAAAATTCTTGATTTCGCTATCTCTTGGTGATTTCGCTAGTTGCTTAGTTCGCTGCCTGGGCCGAATAGGTATATTTTGCCGGCTTGCTCACTTTTAGATTATCGTAAACTCGACTCACCTTGGTGTAGTTATTCTTTCTGTTCCTGCCTCACAATTGTTAGGCTTATGGTATTACACTGCGGTTTGTTTCCTCCATTTTGTACTTAAGAAACAAGGTCAGAAAGTACTTACAAAGCTTTGTTTTGTAAATATCTTCGTAGTTTGCCGTGTTTGCCTTCCTTCCTCCTTCTTTCTTGAGTTTTCTGCTGTTAAATTCTCTGAGATTTATCAACCGTTATACGTTGGCTGCTTCTCTTGAAGAGAAGGAGTTAAGTTGCATAGCAGCAGATGTTAAAACTTCTCAAGTGTTGTAAGTTATCGGTATCGTTTATGATTCATATCTTCAAAATATGGTTGAATAGCATCAATGTTAGTGATTCGCCAATAGCTAATATGCTTGAGATACGTTGTATACTTATTGTTGGGAGCGGCATCGTGAGTTTAGATGAGGCCTTACGAAAGATCGGAATGATGCTTAATGCAGAGTTTAAATCGTAAAGGGGCCATAGATGCATGTTACCCGTGTCGTAAATAGAGTTGGATTTTGTGGTGAGGTTTGCTAGTTAAACATAGATCCGGGGCCGTGGCTCTGACTATAGGTCGCTTCGTCATAACGCTTTGCGATCCCGAGGACACTGCTTGCCCTAAGTTACCAAGTTACTGACCTAAATCTTCAAAGTTAACTTTTCACACTTTATTTTCAGTTTTTTTTTTGGCGCTAATCGCTTTCAAATCATTACACTCATATCGGAAACAAAATCCAAAAGTCCGTACTAGAAAGCCTTACCTTTTACACTTATGCAAATCATTCTTAGGATGAAACCCATCCCCGTGTTCGACCCTACCACTATACTCGCAAAGAGTTTGACTACTACAGCAGGAGGAACTTAGGTATATAAATATTGTTGATCTCACTCACCTCATCGTGGCACAATCAAAATGGCACCACATTTGGGATATACAAACTACTAATGATGAGTCAAGTGTACTTAGATCAACATCACAAGTGAAGGTAACCTTTTAACTCTTTTTGTAATCCGGGCCATAGGAACTCGCCAGTTTTCATCACTTTGGTGAATCGCACTGCTTTTGTTCTTTATAATCGCTTTTATTTTAATAACAATAACCTCTTTTACAAGTTTGCTTCAGGTTTTCATTGCTCTCAGCAATTTCAGAATGTGTTTATGCAAAGCAAAGGGGATAGAGACACATCAGGTAGACTACATAGAATCAGTACACAACTTGACCAAAACAGTGAAGTTAGTGTACACACTGATACCATGGATCCACTACCTGAAGAACAGCAGAGTCAGCCAGGTACCCCAATGAATCCAACTGCCTATAGAACCATGAGGGATCACATCCACCCTCCTAGAGTTAGTGCCCCCTCCTGCATCATACCTCCTGCTGAAGATGTAGCAGTGAGGCCTTACTTGGTACCCCTACTCCCCACATATCATGGTATGGAAAATGAAAATCCATACACTCATATAAGGGATTTCGAGGAAGCATGCAATTACCTTTAAGGAAGGAATGTATGATACGGATTCGCTAAGCTCAAAGCATTTCCACGACCCTAAAGGACAAGGCTAAGATTTGGTTAAACTCACCGAGGCCTAGAACCATTACTTGTGAAATTGGCCGAAGGTGGTGCACTTCAAGAAGTTCTTCTGCTCATAAGACTAATAATTAGACAAATTTATACCTCATGTACCAAGATTTGAGAGGTTTTATCGTTGTCAGAGATTTATGGAGACATCAGTGCATGCCCACATCATGGGTTTCCATACATTGATGCTGGTAAACCATTTTTATGGTGGTATGTCTCGCCATGAGGCAAAACTTTTGAAACCATGTGTGGAGGAGACTTTCGCAGTTATCCTGACGGGGCTTCATGATTTTAAATTATGTGGCTGAAACTTCTAAGGGTTGGGATGCTAAACCCTAGGAAATGGAAACAATGAGACCTTCAACCAACCCTAGGGAGAGATTATACACCGCGAGGTTATAGAAATGAAAGCTAGGATTTCAACCTTAGCTAGGAAAGCTCGAGGAGCTTCAAGGAAAAGGCTCCACGGTTCCATGCAAAGGTCTCAGTAATCCCGCACACCAATCTTTGCACTAATTATCAATCAGACATCCAAGAGAATGTTGTCCTATGGCCCCTGCGCGAAGGATTTGATGTCGAATGTGCAACACCGTAGGTCGGCAAGCCACCACAACCCAATGCTCCATATGGTAATGCCTACACCTAATCGAGGAATCACCCTAACCTCTCATGGAGACCCAACCCCGCTTTATGTACTCCCTAGATGCCAAACCACAGCTTTGTTCCTTAATTTCACGACAACCACCACCATCCTCTTCTCCAAAGGGAACAAGCCATACTGAATTTTGAGTAAGGTGGTAGGCAACTTTGTTGGAGAAAACAAAATAATCACGTGCAACCGATTCGTACACATAGTCGAAATAATCAATAATATTTATATACCTGTGTTCTCCCACTCGCCGTAGTCAAGCTTACTGCAGTAGATATTGTCTAGGTCGAACACTGGGATGGGTTTTCATCCTAGGAATGATTTGCATAAGTGTAAAAAGGTAAGGCTTTCTTATTCGGGACTTTTCGATTTTGTTTCAAAAATAAGGAAGTGAGTTTTAACCGCCGAGAAATCAAAAAACCTAAAACCGAAAGTGAAGTGTGAAAAGTTAACTTTGAAGAATTAGCCATCAACTTGGTAACTTTAGGGCAAACAAGTGTCCTCTGTTTATCCTCGTTATGACAAGCAACCTATAGTCCTAGCCATAACCGATCTATGTTTAACTAGCAAACCTCACCCCTAAAAACAACTCCTGATTAGTTAACCTCGTAACATGCATCTACGCCTCATTGGAAACCCTAACATTAAACATCATTTCAAAGGGTCAGAAAGACCATCTAAAAACCACATATCTAGCACAATAAGTATACACTGTATCCTAAAGCATGGTAAGTATTGGCCAAATCACTAACATTCAATGTTATTCAACCCTATTTCGAGAAGATAGTGGCCATAAACACAAGCATTCGTAGTTTTTAAACACAAGAAAAAGATAACCCGTATATGCCCCACCACTGCTAGCTTCCTTCCTCTTTCAAAGAAAAGAGGCTTAGCCACATCTCCCGAAGTTGTCATCCTCAAGAGGGGTGCCTGGGCAGCCAAGAAAATATGGTTATGAGTAGAGAAGTTACAGAAAAACAAACCCTAACTAAAGCTAATAAAGATATTTGTTATTAAATAAAAAATCCTACAAAATTGCTCCTTCAATTTGTTGCTTAGGGTTACAAAATGGGAGGGGGCTTATATAGGCCACCCAATGTATGAAAATACCATAAAAGTTTCAACACCTTCAAGCAATTTAGTGGACAAGGGAGTAATACACCAAAATTGAAGCCTGTCATATTAATTACAAAAGTGTGGATACAAGGAATTTCGCTTACAGATACAAATTTCGCTAGGCAAAATAAAATTTCGCTATTTAGCGAATTGTTAGCTAGCGAAATCACCAAGAGATAGCGAATCAAGAATTTTCGTTAGTGCTGGCAATTTCGCGAAGCAATGTGTACTCGCTAGCTTAGCGAATTTTTCATGATAGTTTAAAATGCAAAATTCTCACAGAATAAATGGCCAGCGAAAAATTGGTCTAACTTAAAATTGACACTTCGGCTTAAGATTACAAATTTTCGCTGTCAAGGAATTTTCTAATCCCAGCCTAAATTTCGCAAACTTAGCGAAATTCTCTGAATTGCCGACTTTTCACGTCCTCTTCGCATTGATTTCCATCACTTCGCTTCATTCATTCTTGATTTTGGTCTCTGCTTGATGGTCGACAATTGAGTTCAATCTTCATGATTCATCATATGTCTCGATATCAACTCCCAAAGTACGCAAACCCGCAAAACAAACTCACAAATAACCTCTAAACCGCATTAGTGATACTAAGAAGACTTGAACACTTCAATTGCATAAATGACATGATTAGCGTTAAAAGCACTCAAAACCCATCTAATATAGGTTCAAAATAAGACTGGGCACTAATCACACCCCCAACCTAAATTGTAGTCCCTTAGCAATGCAAAACAAAGGAGATGCATGTAGTGATTTCAAAAAGTTAGAGGATTCAAAAGGGTTTATGTACATATAAACATTACCTTTAAATTTAAAAATTGACACCAAGTTTGAAAACCGGTATGAAAGACCATACAAGAACAATTTTAGGTCAATATTGGTTCCATGACTCGCAACTTGAATTTCCACCTAAGTTTAATGGTTCTTTATATAATCCATTACGCCAAATAAATCGCGCAAAATTTGTCCCTCCCCCCAACCTAGCACCGATACGGCTCTAAGTCAGCTGAACAACCTGATAGGCTAGTTACTCTCTTTCTTCTATTCAACTACAATGTGTGGTCCAATGCTTAAAATCCGACTTCACCAAAGTCCCGGTAACAGGGTCCACCGATGACCCCAACCAATTAAGGCTTGCGGCATCGAGCCAAAAGGATCACTGACTACAACCTACTGTGCTTCACCTCGACCGAATGACTTCGTAAAATCAAGCACCTACAAATCGCTAGGACTCCTCACCTATCCACCCATGTAATCGAACACTAAATCGACGACTCCCAACCAATTAAGGCTTAGGGCATCGGGCTTCAAAGGTTACGATACACCCTCGACCGTGCTCTCGTTTCAAGGCAAACTTCACGACTTTATTTTTCTTTTTCTTTCTTTTCTTTTTTCTTTTTCTTTTGCTTTTTCTTTTCTTTCCTTTCGAAGACAACATCGGGTCTTAAAGTATGGGTAACACAAAACCTATCCTAGGTTGCCAACACACTTAAGGTCGGCTTTGCAAGCTAAAGGAGGTATACAATTTCACAAATTTTTTGATACAACTGAGCGCAGTGAATTTAGCATAAGGGAGAAATTTTCAAGTCAGAAAGGCGTCGAACTTCAAATTGACCAAAAATCGACTCATGCATGGAATTTGTTCTAACATAAAGGTGACAAATAGTGATTCAATTTTCCAACAAAAGGCAATTCAATTGTCCAATTGAAGCAATTCAATTGTTCAATTGAAAAGAAACAAATATACGTGTAAAGGCACAAACACGTATGCAAAAATCAGATATATATATAGACGAATAGTTTTTTGACATAGCCAAAAATGGCTAAAACATGAATATAAAGCTAAACATACAAAAGTATCACCGCCTACTACGGCTAAACGACAAATCCTAACTAAAATTAGTAGGCAAATGATAAAGTCGGTAACTATTCAAAATCATAAAGAAACCCAACCACCTCACCGTCGTGGGCGGTATGGTCCGTTGTCATTACCGCAGCCAAAACATCCAAATAGCCGTCGTGGGCCTCTCCGATCAGAACACGAGGAAGGCCTGGCGCGCCATGATCTACTGAAGCATGAGACATCGGGCACCGATCCCGGGTCACTCTGTAGTCATGAGAAGGAAGGTGATGGCATCCATCACACCCGCACTTTCTAGAACTCCGGCGCGGAACATTACTCGTGAACGGTACGACAGGATGGACCGTGTATCACCGCAGCTCACGGATGTGGTGTGTGGAGTGGTGAGCACGGAGACACCGGGCGAGTCGACTCTATCTCGCTCGTGGGCGTACATCGTTCTATGGAAGTCCTCGCCACCCGACCTATTCCTTCTCGGGTCCCCATCGGTTTGAGACGAAAGATACTCGCATAAATACCCGTTCCGTCGACTGCAACCAGAGGGCATCGAACTCTCATCTCAATCCCTGGCCCTCCTGGGGGAATCCCATATGCTCGAGAACCCGCAGTAGTCTCGACATCGCAGCTGAATGCTCTCTCAAGCCAGACTTAGGTCCTTCCGATGGACCTTCTCTCTCGAATAAATGCATCAAGGAGGTCATCACTGCCTCGTAGGACCAACCAATATCCCTCCGAGATCCAAAGCCTCCAAGATGGCTCCTCCGCCGCGCACGTAATGTTGTAGCTGAATTGCATCGGTCCGAATAAATGGTCGATCAAGATCCGAGGCGAGAGCCTCCTATAAAATACTGGTCCACCAGAAGGTTCCGCCGCTCAATCCATCTCTATGAGGTGGGTGGGCCCAATCTCTATAACTCCTCGTATCGCCGGGCGGTATATGCAGCCCAAATCTCGCTGAACATCTACTTCTCTCGAGTACTTCGCGATCATCAATAGAGAATCTGTACCACGCTGACCATCCGCTTCCTCGAGATGTCATAACGATAGAACTCCGCAGCACCACTCGTGGGGTAATAATGCCGTCTCGAGTCATGAAAGGCAGAGGAATAACCGATCAACCCCATAGAATCCCTAAACTCCGGGATCACCACTGGACATCATACGACCATGATGAAAGTCCTCATGGCGGAAATTTCGCATTCCTGAACGGGTTCCCTACGAACAACGACCCCGATCCCGGAGGTCGTGACAACCGAGGCGACGATGCGCCTCTACTGTACCGATGTGACCGGTGATGGTCAGCGTCGAGAGGAAGATGACTCGCTGGGTCCGGCGTGGCCCGCCTCGAGGGCTCCGCCTCCTAACTCTCCTCCGGCGCACGTGTGATTTGGCCCGGTCCCATCCGTGTCTCGATAACGACGAAATCCCCGAGGCCCTCGTGTGCACGCCTGGGACCTGATGGCACTGAGCCAAGACCGGAGCTGTATCGGCCCCGCCGGCACCACCGACCCGAGGTCGGCTACGGACCCACCCCGAGTACGAACCATATCTGTAGTCTGAACAGACACTGGAGTAAGGCTCCGCTGATGAAAATGAAAGGTGGCACTACGTATCGCCCGGGCCCGCGGGGCGTGAGACCAGGCACCAAGAATGGTGGGCGACTAAATAAGAATCCGCAGCCGATGTCGAGCTCTAGCTTCACAAGTGGCTGGCTCACTGTGGTTCGTGGATCTGAGAAGTGGCTCGAGGTCGCGAATGGCCGGTGCCTGTAAGTGTTAAGGTGGGAGGCGAGGCGCAGACGGCCAACGCAGACGGCTGGCCGTGAGGGGCGCCGGTGCGCACCCGTGAGCGCGGGTCATCGGGTCGCGCAGGGCAAGGGCTCGAATGCTGGCGGAGAGGAGGAAGATGAAGTATGTGAAAAAGCCAACCCCTCCTCCTTTTATAAGCTTCAAAGGGTACCAAGGGTCATTTCCACCAAAATTCGGCTATTATAGCCACCTTGGGCCAAACCCGCCACCATCTCGCAAATCTAATTTTCGCATTAAAATGGTACCACATATTACTAAAAGTAAAATTAAAATTAAATTAGGATATAGAATATATCTAATAATTTAATATAAGATAATATAAAATAATTACCAACTTCATAAAATGGAAAGTCAAGCAATTAGAAACATACTAAAATAGTTAAAAAATGGAAATCGACTAAATTAAAATAAAAAGCAAAAATTTTGAACTGCAATTTGGTTTTTGAGAACACCAAACCAGTTCAATATACCAAAATTACTCAAGGAGGGTCAAGGAGAATGATCTCCTCAACCCTAGCACTGGCCGATTCCACATGCTTGTGTCCATTGTTGAAGTGGTTCCCACCGATGGCTTTTTTGAATCGAGCAATTGGCTTGCGCTGGTGCTGATGGCAAGACCACATCTCTTCATCTCCTTGGTCGATTACTCCTTGCAATTCCTAGACACCGTGCTTCCCGCATAATCGACTCATTTGGAACAACTTCATCGGGCTTATTCGATTTTCATGTTCTAAAGCAATCTCGTCATTGCTCAAATGAAAGATGTTTAACCCAAGGTCATGTTACCAAAGGTAAGTTGCATGACTTCCATTCGACAATTTATGATTGCATTTGTTGTGGCCGTAAAATGGTCTTCCCAAGATGATTGGTACATGATCGTTCACTTTGCAATCGCTCCGTTGTCGGGCACCACAAAAATCTACCGGGCAAGAGAATCCGTCTATCTTCACTAAGACATCCTCAACTATCCCCTTAGGATTTTGACCGACGATCGGCCAATGATAGTGTGATGTTGGTAGGTTTGAGTTCACCTAAACCTAATCGCTTTTCAGATACCGACACGCATTAGGTTCACATCAAGCTCCCAAATCAAGTAATGATTTGTCTACGCACTTCCCACCAATATTGACTGAAATTGTGGGAGATCCTGGATCCTTGTATTTGACTGGATATTTGTTGATTATGGCAATCGACTTGTTCAGTGAGAAATGCCTCTTCTCACGCCTAATCCCTTCTTGATCGTGCAAAGATCTTTAAAATTTTCGTGATGCTGTGACTTGTTTGATTATGTCCAATGTAGGTATGTTAACCTTCACTTGCCTTAAGACCTCTAAATGCCCGTTGCCGAGATGCCTTCTTCTTACCTCTAAGTGCCTGTGGAAATGGAGGGTGGTATATGTGATTACTGAATCCTCCTTAGAGAATATGCTCAGACTGCAATTCTTCTCCCATTGATTCTTCAACAAAGCTGCACAGTTGATCAACCTCTTTTCCACTTCTCAGTAATTATACTTTAACCTCATCCATTCCTTTAATTGTTGGATGACCCCACCTCATGAATTCCCTTGGGTTTGGCACCGTTTGGGAAGTGAACCTTCCTTTCGCACTCCTCTAAAGAACTCGTTGATCTCGTGATCAACACCGTAGTTATCAATTTTCTGGTTCAAGTTGCTATCTAGCCCATCTATTCTCTTGTCTGTACTTTCTACAAGATCAATCCTTTTGTGCCGTTTGCACATTTTATCTTTGTTCTCAACAAAGTTGCCTACCACTTTACTCAAATTCATTATGGCTCGCTTCCATTGTGAGATGAGTGATGGTGGCGGCTCGTGGTCGTATGGGAACCAAACTGTGTCTGGCACCCGGTGGTACATGCTGTGGGAGGCTTCCAGAGTTGTTAGTGATTCCCCAATTGGAATTTTATATTACCATATGGAGCATCGATTGTTGTGGCTTGTATTGTCCTACGTATTCGCACATTCCGACATCAAATCCTTTCACCGTAGGAGCCATAGGAAACCGTTTCTACCGGATGCTGTGGGATTGGAAATTAGCAAGTGTGGATTGAAGCCAGGCAGACAACATCGCATGCACTTCATGGAGCCTTTTTCCTTCAAGCCCTCCCACCTTCCTAGCCAAGGTTGAAATCCTAGCTTTACTTCTATATCCTCCGGCAAAGGTATAAATCCCTCTCCCTGGGTGGCTATGGCCTCATTATTCGTTTCCTGTGGTTCGCTCATCCCAACCCTTAGAAGTTTCAAACACATAATTTAAAAAACTGGCTTCGTCAGATGCTTACTAGAAAGTCTCCTCCACACATGGTTTCCAAAAAGTCGCTCATACAGAGACATACCACCATAGGAAATGGCTTAACAAAGATCCACGTATCAAACCCATGACGCAGGGCATGCACCCATGGTCTCATAAATCTCTCCCAACACCGACAAAACCTCTCACCAACTTGAGTCGCAAAGGTATAAATTTGTCTTTTCAAATTATTGGTCTATGAGCACTCACAACTTCTTCGTGAATTCGGGCCTGCAGCTCGCCTCAATTTCTATGGTTCTAGCCTCAGCGAGTTTAACCAAATCTCGCTCGCCCTTGTGGTCGGTGGAAATGCTTTCGCCCAAGCAAATCCACGTCCATCATTCCTCCTTAAAGGTAGTATACTTCAAAATCCTTTATATGAGGTATGGATTTCATTTTCCATACCATGGTACGCTGGGAGTAAAGTACTAAGTAAGGCCCTCACCGCTACATCTTCAACAGGAGGTATTTAATGCAGAGGGGGCACTGCAACTCAGGAGGGTGATGTGATCCCCCATCAGACCCATAAAGCCGGGATCTATCAGACCTCACGACCTGCTCTCAGCAAGGATCCATGGTATCAAGCAGTAAGACCGACTTCACCGATCATCAAGTTTGCAGACTGATTCTATGTAGTCTACCTGATGTGTCTCTATCCCACTGTTGCATAAACACCTAGTACAAAATTGTAGAGACAACAAAGAGCACCAACAAAACTTGGCAAAAAGATTAGGGTTAGCTTAAATAAAACTCGATCGTATGAAAAACAAAACAAAACAAGGCAAGCATACAAAGTGATGAAAACTGCGCTTCTCGCAATCGGTTACAAAAGAGGTAAAAAGGTTACCTTCACTTGTGATGCTGATCACAAGTACACTTCAACTCATCATTAGTAGTTTGGCACCATCCCCGCAGAACGGGCGCCATTTGATCTGCGCTACAAAGAGGTTGAGCCGAATCAACAATATTTATATGTTCTGTTCTCCTACTCGCGTAGAGTCAAGCTACTCGCAGATAGTGGCCCAGGGTCGAACACTAGGGATGGGTTTTCATCCTAGGAATGATTTGTATAAGCGTAAAAAGGTAAGGCTTTCATTCGACTTTTGGATTTTTGTTTCAAACAAAGGGAAGTAGTTTAATCACGAGAAATTGTAAAAAACCTAAAATCTAAAGTGAAGTGTGTGAAAAGTTAACTTTGAAGAATTAGGTCACTAACTTGGTAACTTAGGGCAAACAAGTGTCCTCGGTTTTATCCTCGCAAGTATGACAAGCAACCTATAGTCCTAGCCATAACCGGATCTATGTTTAACTAGCAAACTCACCCTAAAAACAACTCCTATTTGAAGCACATGGTAACATGCATCTATGGCCCCTTTTACGCTTTGAAACCCTAACATTAAACATCATTTCAAAGTGGGCTCGTAAAGACCATCTAAACCACAAGGCATCTAGCAATAAGTATACACGTATCCTAAAGCATGTAAGTATCAAATCACTAACATTCAATGCCATTCAACCCTATTTTCAAGATAGTACTTCATAAACACAAAGACTGCAAATTTTAACACAAGAGGACAACCCAAGATATGCCCCACCACTGCAACTTCCTTCCTTTCAAAGAAAAGAGGCTTAGCCAAGATCTCTTTGAAGCCATTATCCTTAAGAGGCGAAGAACAAGAAAATCAAGTGGAAAGAGGAGAGAGAAGAGGAGAAAACAAAACCCTAACTAAAGCTGCTACTTAAAGATATTTACATAAAATAAAAACTTGCCAAAATTATCTTCAATTTGTTGCTTAGGTTACAAAATGGGAGGTTTATATGTGCCACCCAATATGAAAATGGCCTACAAAGCCTAACAATTTGGCTAAATTTGGTGGACAAGGAGTAATACACCAAAATTGAAGCCTGGCCATTAATTACAAAAGGTGATTAGTTGCGTTGAATTTCGCTATAGCATACTAATTTCTCGCTAGGCAATGTAAAATTTCGCTAGCTAGCTAAATCACCAAGAGATAGCGAAATCAAGAATTTTCGCTAGGCAGTGGCAATTTCGCTAGCTAGCGAAATTTCGCTAGCTTAGCTTAATTGTGGAGAAGCGAAATGCAAAAATTTCGTTTAGGAATACATTTTAATAAAATTCAGGGTCTACGAAGCTGACAATTTCCTCGCTAAGATTGCCAAATTTTGCTAAGGTTATATCTCAATCCCAAATAAATTTTTGCAATCTTAGCGAAATTCCTGAATTGTCGATTCTTCACCGTCTCGCCATCAAGCCTCTTCTGATTGATTTCCATCACTTCGCTTTCATTCTTTCTTTGATTTTGCATGTTTGATGGTCGACAATTGATCTAATCTTCATGATTCATCATATGTCTCGATATTGAACTCCCAAAGTACGCAAACTCGTAAAACAACCACAAATAACCTCTAAACCGCATTAGTGATACTAAGAAGACTCAACACTTCCACCGCATAATGACATGATTACCACAAGAAAGCACCAAAACCTATCTAATATAGGGTTCAAAATAGCACTTTTTGGGGCACTAATCAGCCAACTAGCACAAAGGATTGATACCGCTGAGAATACACTGACAAGAGAATAATGGCTGGGAGAGTAATCTGGAACTTAAAATTCGACAACCTACAAAAGATTCAATCAAGATCAACAAGTTGCTTCAGGTACAAGAAGGAGGAAGGTTCCTCTCAAATAAAGGCCAAACCCAAAGGGAATCCATGAGGTAGGATCATCCAACAATTCAGAATGGATGAGGTGAATATAATCACCCGAGAAGTTGGAAAAGAGGTCGACGCCCTTACGCCAAAGCCTCGTCAAGAATCCACAGGAGAAGAATTGCATCGATATTATTCTCCTAAAGGAGGATTCAATGGAACACCGCATACCACCTCCATTTCCACAAGCACTAGAAGTAAGAAGAAGGCATCTCAAAGAAGCGTGCATTTGCAGGTCTTAAGGCAAGCGGGCGTTAACATACCTCTTTCGACATAATCAAACAAGTCCTCGCATATGCAAAATTTTTCAAAGATCTTGCACAATCAAGAAGTGATTAGCATTGAGAAGAAGGCATTTCTTACCGAACAAGTCAAGCATAATCCAAAGCAAATAATCTCCGTCAAATACAAGGATCCGTGATCTCCTTGCCAATTTCACTAATAATGGGCGGAAGTGCATAGACAACCATTGCTTGATTTGAGGAGCCAGGAACCTAACGTCGTATTCTCAGGTATTAGCAACAGTTTAGGTGAACTTAAACCGGCCCCAACATCACACTTTCATCAGCCGATAGACAAATTCTATCGGTCCAAGATTTCAGAGCGCCGACACCGAAGCCAATCGCAAAGGAACCCAACTGTCTCCAATCATCTTAGGAGACCATTTCGCCACACCAATGCAATAATAAATTTCCACGGAGTCATGCAACTTACCTTTGGTACAGACCTTGAGTTAAACATCTTTTCATTTGAACAAGCCAAAGTCATAGGAACATGAAAATCAAATAATCGGGATGGTTGTTTAAATGTTCATTATGGGAAGCATAAAGGTCCGTGAATCGTGCCGAGTAATCACCAAGGAGATGAAGAGATATCGTCTTGCCATCAACATCCACTGTGCCAATCGCTCAATTCAAAAGCCACTGCTGAGACCACTTCAACAATCGACATCCAACAATATGGAGTCACCCTGTGCCACAAGTGGGCCGAGGATATCATTCCTCTCGACCCTCCCGAGTAATTTTCAAATCGAATCGGTCCTGTTTTCAAACCTGATCGTAGTTCAAATTTCGCTTGTCTTAATTTAGTTAATTTTGGATAATTTTTAAATATTTTTCTAAAATTTCCTAAATTAATGCTTTTTCCCTTTTAATAATTTTTGTTTATATACTATAGTACTTTGTATTAAATTTTAATTTCGTTTCATATACCAATTTTATTATAATAATTTTTATTTACATAGTACTAATATTTAAGTTATATTATTTTTTTTTTCAATTGCAAAAGGTGATGCAAAGTTGTTGAATTCTCACAACCAAATAAATAATGAGGACAAAACTCGGCTTCTCATTTGCCTATAAGAAGAGGGTGGGGTCATTTATTTGGTCACTTCACATTCTCCCTCCCCGCGGCTTCCCGAGTCACCCGATCCACCACACCGTTCAAAGCATCTCGCCTCGCTGCTAGCCGCGGACTATAGCCACTACCGCGCTTACACTAGCGTCAAGAACCGAGCCCGGGTCACCGCTCTGCCCCGTCAGATCTTCAAATATACAAGACACCACGCATCGAGCCACTGGGCAGATCCGCCGCCGCTGTACTCGAAGGTCCCAGCTCCCACTGTCAAGCCGCTACTCCCATCGCAGCTGGGCCCTCGCACGACTGACTCCATTTTGTCCCACTCGAGCCATCTCGCGAGCCTTCATCAAGGCTCCACCGGCTAGTCTCAGACCCCGCGGCTCCTGCCCCAGTAGTACCCCGCCCCACGAGTGACCCGCCCACCTCCAGCCGAGCTTCATTCAGACATTCACAGTTCCTACGATTTTCAAGTGAGTCTAAATTTCCTTCCAGAGTATTATTCATATTTCAGATATGGTTCGTACTCGAGGTGGGTCCCGCCTTCACTCACCAAGTAAGCCAGATTCAAGACACCCGAGAGAGAGTCCCCACCTCCGGTCCCACTCCCAGCATCATCACCTGGCCCCGGAGGCATTACCCGAGGAGCCCCTGTGGGGTTTCGCGAGCCACAGACACCTGACGGACCTGCCCCATCACCCGCACCTCGAGAGAGCCGGAGGGCCCGCCTTCCAAGGCGGGCCCGCACATCGCCCAGCGGTGTCATCTTCCTCTCTGGCCGCAGCCCATCACCAAATACATCACAAGCAGAGGCGACATCATCGCCTCGCTGTCACCAGCCCCAGGATCAAGAGAGGTCAGCTTGCTCGGCCGGGAACCCCATTCCGAGGAATACCGGCCCACCGAGACTTTCATCAAAGTCAGGCTATGATGTCCCAAATACGAGGGTCGATCCAGTTTAGGGGGATTCTATGAGGTTGATCGAGGATTATTCACTACTGCCTTTCATGACTCCGAGGCAGCATTATTACCCACGAGTGGTGCTGCAGTTCTATCACTCTATGACATCTCGAGGGAGCGTATGTCCACGTGAGCTTCGCCTTCATTGATGTGATCGCCGTGGAGTACTCGTAGCTGGCTCGATATTTCAGCAGCTTAGTTCTGTGATAACGGCCGCCAATGCGCAGGGTTATAGAGATCACGCCCACCCACCTCTACGAGATGGTTCGAGAATCGGCTAGAGACAATAAACAAATTGACCGCATTTTATAGAGGAAGCCTCCCGCCTCGATGTCGCCGATCGACCATTTATTCCGGATTAATTATTCCTGCCACAAAGATTATCGTGCACGGAGGGGGAAGATCTCGTGAGGCTCTTACCGAATCCTGAGGGATATCGGTTCGCCCCTGAGTCGTGGTACTTTGACCTCCTTGATACATTTCGAGGGAGGAGTAAGGTCCATCTAGCGACCTGCCACGAGCAGAGAGCATCTCCACTATCGATGCCGAGATCACTTCCCGCTGTGTTCTCGCCGAGCATATGGGATTCCCGAGAGCCGAGGGATCGAGATGAGAGTTCGATGCCCTGGTTCTATCAACGGAGCTTGCAGACACCATGCCCGTATCTTCCATCTCCCCGACAGCCAGGACTGTGAGGAGGAAAGGTACCCCAGTCAGTGGCCGAGGACTCACAGAGACGATGTGGCCCGCTCTCACTCTCGAGAGATACAGGAGTCCAAATCCAAGCAGATGTCACCCCATCTCCTCCTCCACATACCACATCCACAAATACAAAGAGATACACCGCCCATCCTACTCAAGACACCATCTCAATTCGAGTATGTCCACGCCATCAGAGATTGCGTGTGTGATGGATGCTATCTCAAGCCACTAGCGCCATTGCAGCCTCAGATCGAGGTCGCCCGTGTTGTCACTCTATGCTTCAAAGAGTATGACGCACTCGGGCCTTCTCGTGTTCCCGATCGCAGAGATATTCACCACGCACGCAGCCTTATTCGATGTTTCTCATTGCAGCAAATAGCAGCTTCTTTCAGACTCACCACCACCACAACACGTAGGTGGCAGTTTCTTTTATGATTTTGTATAGTTACTAACTTATCAACCGCCTACTTATTTTGATTAGGATTTATGTATTAATACAGAGGCAAAGGATACTTTTATATGTTTAGCTTTATTCATGTATTAGCCATTTTGGCTATATCAAAAGCTATTCACTATATATATATTTACTTCGTATACTATGTTTGCACTCCACCATGTGTGTAAATGTTTTTTATTTTCAATTGAACAATCTGCTAGAATTTGACAATCGAATTGCCTTGTGCTGGAAAATCAAAACCCCGTTGTCAGCCTTATGTTTGAACAAATTCCATGCTTTTGAACCGCCTTTTGGTCGGGCTGCGCCTCCAAAGATGCTCAACTTGAAAATTCTCCCCTTAAGATAATTCACACGCACACCAGATTGTTTCAATAGGCTGTGAATTTGTTTGCTTCCTTTCGCGCATAGCTTCTGGCCTTAGTATGTTGGCAACTAGATAGGTTTTACTAATCACATTTGAAGATCAATGTAGTCTTCCCAAAAAGGTGCAAGAAAAGAAAAAGCAAAAAGAAAAAGAGAAAAAGAAAAATAAAGTCGTAGCTTCAGCTTGAAACCCGAGCACTGGCCCTCGTGGTGTATGATAAAGTTTTGAAGCCCGACGCCCTAAGCCTTAATTATCGGGAGTCATCGATTTAGTGCTCGTTATACTGGTGGATGTGCAGTATTCAACGATTTAAAGCCGATTTTCAAGTCATCTGCAGTGACCCGGTGAAGCCCTCAGAGAGTTTCCAGGGTCAAGATCCTTTGGCTTGATGCCCAAACCTTAATTGGCTGGGAGTCACTTCCAGGACACATACTGACTCTTGTGAAGTCGAATTTTAAGCTTTGCACCCTACAAATGTTGAATAAAGAAAAAGAGTGTAATCCAGTCTCTATCTAGGTCAGTCTCAACAACTTAAGGCCATGTCTTTCCAGTCGGGGAGGGACAAATTTTTAAAATTTTATTACTTAACTGCTATTTAAAGAATATTAGACTTAGGTGGAAATTCAAGTCGAGAATCATGGAACCAATATTGACCGAAAATTATTCTCGTATGGTTTTGGTTCTTCATACCTAAGCCAAACTCGTGTCAATTTTTCGCTTAAGGTACGTTTATATATACATAAACCCTTTTCAATCATAAACTTTGAAAATCACTACATGCATCTCCTTTTGTTTTTGCATCGCTAAGGGACTAGCAACGTTTTGGCTGGGGGTGTGATTAGTGCCCAAAAAGTGCTATTTCAACCCTATATTAGATGTTTTCGAGGCTAAGGCGCTAATCATGTCATTTATGCCAATTGAAGTGTTCAAGTCTTCTTAGTATCACTAATGTCGCTTAGAGGTTATTTGTGGTTGTTTTGCAGGTTTCGCACTCAGCGGCTCCAGACGGCACGTTGTGGTATGGCATTCCCCGCTTAAAGATCGAACTCCAATCGTCACCATCAAAACGCACTAAAATCAAAGAAAGAACAAGGCAAAGCTGATGGAAATCAATGCGTAAGAGGAGCAAAGAGTAAAGCAGTTGAAGAATCAAGAATTCCAGGAATTTCAGTATCATGTAAATTTCATTGATTGCGAAATTCGCAACCTTAGCGAAATTTTCGCATCTAAATAAATCACACCGCTAGACCCAAAATTTTCAAGAAGCACTATTCCTAGCTTAAATTTTATTAAGCATTCACAAAAATTTCATGGTTAGCGAAATTTCGCTAGCTAGCGCAATTATTAACGCTTACGAAAATTTTCATTTCATGAGTCTTCGTGATTTCGCTTAGCTGGGGCGTAAATTTTCACGCTTCAAATAAATTATGCCTTAAATAAATTCATCATTGTCACACTTTTTGTAATTAATGCAAACCGACTTCAATTTTGGTGTGTATTAATTCTGTCTCCTAAATTTACCTAAATCAGTAGTTTTTATGCAGTAGTCTTTTCATATTATCAGGCCTATATAAGCTCCCCCTCCCATTTTGTAACCCAAACAAATCGAGGTGCCAATTTCGCAAGTTTTTATTTTTTGTAAATATATTTCGTGAGCTTAGTTAGGTTTTTCTTTCTCTTCTCTCTCCTTTCTCTTATTTTTTCGCTGCCAAACACCCTCTCGAGGATGACAACTCAAGAGATGCTTACAAGCCCTTTTCTTTGAAGAGAAGGCCATTTCAGGGCAAGTATGTTTATTGTCAGTCTTCAAAGTTAAAAGTTACTGTGCAATCGTGTTTACGACCCATATCTTCTCAAAATATGGTTGAATGTTATCAATGTTAGTGATTCGCCAATACTACCATGCTTTAGATACGTATACTTATTGCTAGATGCACTGCGGGTTTTTTAGATGGTCTTTACGAGCCATTGAATGATGTTTAATGTTAGGTTTCAAACTCCGTAAAGCGGCCATGATGCATGTTATCTCGTGTCACCAAATAGGAGTTGACAGGGTTAGGTTTGCTAGTTAAACATAGATCCTAATGTGGCTCGACTATAGGTTGCTTGTCATGTAATCAGGATAAACCCGAGGACACTTGTTTCACCCGGTTACTGCTAGTGACCTAAATCTTCAAAGTTAACTTTTCACACTTCATTTTCGCTTTTTTTTTTTTACGCTGAACGCTTTTCAAACTCATTACACTGTTAAACAAAATCCAAAAGTCCAATTAGAAAGCCTTACCTTTACACTTATGCAAATCATTCTTAGGATGAAACCCATTCCGTGTTCGATCCTAGATTCACTATACTAAGCAAGAAATAATTACCAAAGTAGGAGGAACTCTAGGTATATAAATATTGTTGATTCAAAATTTCAGCCTACCGTGGCACGAATCACTTTTGCTTCGGGTTTTTCGTATTTTGTAAAGGGGGTTTTAAGAAAATCCCCAAACAAGACACCAGAAGATCATCTTCTTCATTAATAAACTGGCTGAAGCTACCACGCTTCTCGTTTTCATTTTCTCTCATTCTTTCTCACTAGCCAAACACCTCCGAGGATGACAACTCGACATGAGTGGCTGTAAACCCTTCCTCCTCAAGGAGAAGGTCACGGTGCAGGATCCGAAGGCAACTGGAGGTTCTCATGGTTTTCATGTAGGTACTCACCGGCGCTTATGTTTTTAACTCCCAGTTTAGATCCCTTGATTCACCTCAACGACTGTGTTTGATAATCTTAGGTTCGGGCGGATGCTTATTGCTAGATCCACTGAGATTCATTAGTTATCATCTATTAGTCATTGTAAGGTGGGTCAAGGAGACTTGTTTTCCACTGTCTGAGACCACTGTTGCTTAGTGAATACCATTTTCCAAAGGATAATTATTAAGGGTAGTTTTTATAGCTAAATGAAGATCTGGTTCGGGAGATGACTATAGGTCATCCTCTCCAACGCGAGGAAATGACCCCAAGAAACCCTCAATTGCCCTAAGAGCTGAAGCCAAGTGTCCTGACACTTCAAGGAGTTCTATTTTACATTTTAATTTATTTTACTTTTAGTTTCACCATCATTACACCCCCTATTTTTATCAAACTCCAAAATTCAAATTGAATTCACCATTTTGGCCTTAACTGCAACTCATTTCAGGCGAAGAAAACTCCATCCTTGTTCGAACCCCAGAGCCACTATATCAGCAAAGTGAGCATGTTATGTGGCAGCAGTGAGGAATTAAAGTTAATAAATTTTGTTGATTCCTAGCATACCCTACTACAAACACGAATAAGTTCTCTAGCATTGCTCCCAGATTTGATCCCTTCCTTTTGTTTTGGGTTCTCTAGAATTGAGCTCATATTTGATCCCTTCCTTTTATTTCGGGTTCTTCGGCATCACGCCTGGATTTGATCCCTTTGTTTTGATTCAGGTTCTCTAGCATTGCACCTAGATTCGATCCCTTCCTTTTGTTTCAGGTTCTCTGGCATCGTGCCTAGATTCGATTCCTTCATTATTTTTCGGGTTCTCTAGTATCGCGCCCAGATTCAATCCCTTTAAGTCTAACTGCAGAAATTTTGTGCCCCAAGACAATGCCTTCATTTACCATAAGGTGGCATTTTCCCCAATTTATAGCCAAGTTTTTGTCTTGGCTTCTTTGAAGTACAGTCTCTAAATTCTCTAGGCAATTGTCAAAACTAGATCCATATACTGTGAGAAGTCATCAATGAAGATCTCCATACACTCTTCCACCAAATCAGAAAAGATAGACATCGTACACCTTTGAAAGGTGGCAGGAGCATTACACAAACCAAATGACATTCTTCTAAAAGAAAATGTGCCATAAGGACATGTAAAGGTAGTCTTCTCCTGGTCCTCAAGGGTTATGAAAATTTGGTTATATCCACAACATCCATCAAGAAAACATAAATGGGGGTGTCCTGCCAACTTATCCAACATTTGATCAATGAAAGGTAAAGGATAATGATCATTTCTAGTAGCAGTATTCAATTTTATGTAGTTAATGCATACCCTCCATCCTATCACAGTTCTTGTTGGAATTAATTCCTTCTTCTCATTTATGAAAACAGTGAATCCACCCTTCTTGGGAACCACATGAATTGGGCTCACCTAAGGGCTGATTGATATTGCATAGATGAATCCTGCATTCAGCCATTTCAAGATTTCTTTCTCGACAATTTTTTTCATCACCGGGATTCACTTTCTTGATGTTCTATCAGATGTTTTGCATTTTCCCAAGAGGATTTTGCGCGTGCAAATAAAAGGACTGATTCCTATTCAAATCTCATCTATCTGCTTATTGCTCCTTTATACTTCCCTGTGAATCTCTAGCACCTTCTATTCTTTATGCTCCGTCAAGTCAGTCACTATGATCAAGCCGGGTTTTGATTTTTTAGTTTCTAGAAGGCATACTTCAAATGTTTAGGCAATTCCTTCATAATTAACCCTCGTGAGCTTTTTTCTACTCCTCAGGCCTTCCCTTCACAACTACCCGATTGCCAGACTCCCTTCATTTATACCGAGTAATTACTTTTTTAAATTTAGAAATGGAATTCAGGAAATTAAACATCAAGATCCTCAATATAATCGGAAAACTTTCTCTCATTTTCATTCATTTAACTTGAATCTTACAATCATAATCTCAGCCTCGAACTCCGATGGGAACGATTATTTCTACATTCTTATAATTAGCATTATCACATTCAGGTTGTTTCAAGCTCTAATTCATATTGAAGTGTACTGCTTCATCTCCCACCCTTAGAGCGAGCTCTCCCTTCTTGACATCTATCAAGGCTACCCTAGTGGTAAGGAAGGGCCTTCCTAGCAGCAGTAGGACTTTTTTATCTTCTTCTATGTCAATTATGACAAAGTCCATGTGGAATCATTAATCTAATCGTGGAAAACAAATTTTCTCCCACTGGCGTACATCTTCGGCGACCCTTAGGTCGGAGCCAAGGATCTATCATCTATCTGTAAAGTCATAGCTATCGAAGTAAGCTCCCCCAAACCGAGTCTTTTCACTACTGATAATGGCATCGGGTTGATGTTTGCTCCCGAAATCACATAATGCTTTCCTTATTTCAAAGTTCCCTGGCGGTGCATCAATGGTGAAGTTGCATGATCCCGCATCTTCAATGGAAAAGTCCTCAAATCAGCTGTATCAGGTTGTCACGCTCACTCCTTCTTAGCAAATCTCCTCTTATTACCTGCAAATCTTTCATGAACTTGGGATAATGAGGCATTTTGCTCTCAATGCCTCGTTAGAAAAGGGATATTAATATCTATCTTCTTGAACATATTTAAGAATTTTGAGAATTTCTCCTCCATCTTTGCTTTTTGCAACCTCTGAGGGAATGGAATAGAGGGCATCTATGCTTGCTCTTCCTCTTTATTTTTCAAGTTTCCCTTCTCAATCTGTTGCTCTGTTTGCACCTCAGTTTTTCTTATCTCTTAAGTCATTTCTGAACTGTCCAGCTTGGTTCATTTTCCGGTTTCTACTTGCTTGTCATTCTTATTCATCATCTTCTCATCTTCTTTTCTTTTTCTAATTCCCTGCCACTTCTTAGAGTAACTACCATATAGTCTTTAGGATTCTTCTTGGTGTCACTGGGGAAGGAATCCCTAGACTAATTTTGCATGGCTAGGGCTAGCTGCCCTACTTGGGTCTCCAGATTTTTCAAAGATGCATTGGTATTGGCCTGAAACACATTTGTGTTTGCTTGAAATGCTGCTAGCTTAGCAAATTTCTACTCATGTATATTCAGCAGTCTTTTGTTATCTCCCATGAAGCTCAACATCTGCTCCTCAAAAGACTGAGACCTCCTTTGATCATAATTTTTAGCTCTCCAACGCTTTCTTGTCGTCGCCGCCTTGAAACTCATGGGAGCATATTGCTACCGATAGCTTCAGACTGGTTCGACTATGTTGCACTCCACTCATAGGAAAATTTTCATGGTTTCTCAAATGCATGTAAGTGGGTGAAGGTCGTTGTCATTTGAAAGATAGCTTCTATTTCCATTCACAAACTCGAGCATCCTCTGCCCATGCGGACCCCATGAGCAAGTCCTCATCAATGATGCATTGCTCACCCTCCTTCCTTTATTCCTCATCGCATTGGCCTAATGGCTTTTTCTCCTTTCGATTGCTCATTTTTCATCAAGGCATCAAGCTGGCTTCCATAGTCGACAACTTGTCTAACTCTATCATACCACCTCCTCGAGTCTATTATCAAGCCTCCCTAAATTCTCGCTAGAGCTCGTAGTTGCTCTCGTAACCAATAAGCCGGTTAGCTCCTTCGCACTCTTCAACAATGCGCACAGCCGCATCTATGATTCCCCTTCAAGAGTAATTCATCATGATAGAAATCATCTTACTGGGTGATCCGTCAATGTCATGCATCGCATCTCTTCAAGATTTTCTTATACCTCTCCAAGTATCAGAGGCTTTCCTCTTCTCCTTACTTAAAAGCTATTACCCTTTTCTCTTCGTATGTGAGGGCGAAGGAAAACTTCCATAAAGCTTCCTCTAACCAACTCTCCCAATTGTCAACCGGATCCATATGGTATCAGTCAAACCAATCGCTGCTACATCCTCAATGAGAATGGAATAAATGTGCTTCGATGATGTCCTGGATCGGTCCCATCTCGCTTTTAATCAGATTTTCAATCATCAGAAATCTTTCTAGATGCTCATTGGGATCCTTACTGGGATGCCTTTTAAATTGATTTTGCTGCACCATGGTGATCAAAGCAGGCTTCAACTCAAAATTATCGGTTCAATGGTCGGGTCATTTTTACAGCTTTAGTATTCATTTATGATGATTATATAAATATTCCATTGTTTTTTGTCTTTGAGGTCTTTTTGCTATTGTTTCAATTGGTACATGTTGATCAGTCCCTTCTTGCTCTGCCATAGCTACTTTTTTTGCTACTCTAACCTTCTTTAAAATTTTCAAAGTTCTCTCAATTTCAGTGTCTATTGGTACCATTTCTCATTTTTTTTCCTTTTGTACATATATTAAGTGCCTGAAATAATGATAGACTGAGATCAATGTGAGATCAGTAGGTAAAAGAGATATTCTATGATAAGCTCAATAAAAAGATCATTGACTGAATAAGCCACTACAGTTAAAACTATTTTTGGTCTTTTTGCTAAAAGATAAAAGAAAAATGTCCAAACTAACAATTCTATTTTTAGCAAGAATGTTGATCTTTAAATTTTACTTCAATCCCCAGTTACGACGCTAAAAACTTAATTGACTTGATTTTTACATAGACCAAAACCTGACTATTTTTGATATCACTACCAAAACTCTTCAATCTCTAGCAGTTTTGCTAAAAACTTGTTTGACTACTAATTCGTACACAAGAGTGTTCCGAATGAACAAAATTTATATCCCAGATTCCTACTACCATAAAGAAAAGCTACTACAAGATAAAATGTTTAGGGTCGAACTCGTGGACGGGTTTTCCATACGAAATGATTTACAAAGGAGGCCAAATGGTGAATTTGGTTTGATTCAGGTTTGGTAAAATATGAGGTTTTGTGGTTTAAAACTAAAAATAAAAATAAGTTAAAATGTAAAAATAGAACTCCTTAAAGTGTGCCAGTCACCTGGGTCAGACTCCTAGGCAACCGAGGGTTTCTGTGTGGTCCTTTCCTCGCTGGGGAGGATGACATATGTCATCTCCCGAACTCGGATCTTCATTTAGCTACAAAATCAATCCTTAATAATTATCCTTTTGAAAATGGTACTAATTTCCAGCATTAGTATCTCCGGCATGAAAAACAACTCGTCTCGACTCACCTTACAAGGGATCATAATGATAACTAACAAACATCACCCGATCTAACATTACATCCAATGAGCCTGTACATTGGTAATAACCATTCAAGGTGAATCTAAGGGATTTAAACCTACAATTAAAGGGAAACACAAAACTGCCAGTGAGTACCTGCGTGAAAACCATGGAACCCTTAACCTGCCTTTAGATCTTGCACCCAACAGCCTTCCCCTTCAAGGAGGAATGGCTTATAGCCAACCATCCCTTGAGTTTTCATCCTTAAGGGGTGTTTGGCAGCCGAGAAAGTGGAAGAAAGGGAGGGAAAATGGAGCAGCAGAAAAAGAGGTGAGAGAACTGAAATCTTCCCTCCAAAAAGAAACTTTTATTAATGAAGGAGATCATTAACAATGTCTAGTCTTGGCGCTTTTATAGCCAAACCCCCTTTACAAAATTACAAAAATAACATAGCAAACACTATTACAATGGGGGCAAAACGGGAAGAAAAGCAAAAGAGACAAAAAGCAAAACGGCAGGAAGGAACAAAGGGCTGAAATGGTGAACAAGGGCAGAGGACAATGAATAAAGTGGGTAAGGTGAAGCAAATTTTCTCAACCTACGAAAATTCGCAACCATGCAAAATTTTTGTTATGGCCTTTTTCTTTTGTTTTCTACTTCTCTTCCTCGCTTATGATCCGCAATGCCGAAGTGTCTAACTCGACTCTTCGTGCTTGGATCGACTCAACAATTTTAACAAATAGTTTGCAAAAACTACAAAATTAGCCACAAATGCGATCGTAGAATAACAAAGGACCTTAATGTGAAAATTTGTTAATTACTTCGATTAGTACATAAAAAATACCAAAACCCGCAAAGAACATATGTCTCAAAATAGCACTCGGGAAAGCACTAATCAACTACATTTGTAAATACTGTTTTTTACAGAGAATAAAATAATTTTCAATTTTAAATTGATTTTGGTCTAAATCACTGCAAGTGCACATTTCATACAAGTAATAAAGTGGATTTAAAGTTCAGATATCATTCCCACGAGGATTGATTGAAAATCTAAAGATAAACTACTTATGCTACTCAATATAGTCACTATTTGAACAATTGTTTTGATAGAATTTGTAAACTAACTGAATAAATTATAAGCAAATTACTTTTTGTTTAGTTTTCTCCATTTCAAAAGAAATTAAAAATAAATGAATCAGAGCTCTCACTAATTTGAAACAACCCTGAGAAATGAACCAATCCTCTAATCATCAATTTGCAATAGAGTCAAAAACAAATTAATTATGGGTTTGAAATCTAGACATCTCAAAGAAAAGAATAGTATAGCCTTGGAAACTTCCTAACACTACACATTTCACTAATTAAATTACAATATTCCTAAGCCAGGTCGATGGGTTTAAGTAGCTACTTTTGATGTGACCCTTCTTACGTATTTAATGCTTTTTTCTTTCCGCACTTCACAACCATTCCTGTATTGTAAACCGCTATCCCCATAGACAAGATAATACAAGCCTTTCCCAATTCAATTGATACCTCAATCCATAATTCATGTGATGACCCACGCCACCGTATCCGACCCGAAGGTCGAACCTAAACCCGGGGACACGGTTCTCACTTTTTTTTTTTTTTTTTTTTTGTGAATCATTTCAAATAATCCATATACAATTACTTTTCTAAACACATTTCAAATAATACTCAATGAAAAATATATATATATATATATATATATATATATATATATATATATATATATATATATATATATACGTAAATACTACTTTAACATAAAAATGACCCATCATTTTGTTCTCAAAACACTTTTTTTTTTCATTCGATGTGGCATTTCATGCCAATTTGGTCCATTTCCCACATTGATTCAATGCGACATTATTAGTCGTTTTCAATATCCAAATATTTACAAAACATAATCAGAGTTCAATTTTCATAATAGTCTTCGTACAAAATGAGTCGAATAATTTCATGTATGCATGTGACAGAGATTTACTTGTCCTCCGTGTGACTTTGACGATGACTATGATTCACTGCGATCAACGTCTTAGTACATGTTTACTTGGTACCTATGCAATGATAAAAGCAACGCGCTAAGCATTTTCATGCTTAGTGGTTCTATATAGTACTCGCTCCATCGCTTGCCAACCATGCAATTTTTCTAAACAATGCTTCAACCTTTGAATGATCAATGCAATACAATACATATATTTATTTCATTTACAGTTTATTGATCATTCCAAATATTCACTTTCATATGTAATAAATCATTCAAAATACAAATCATGCACTTTACAAATTTCCTTATCAATTCCGCTTGCAACAAATTTAACCTATGCTTTCTGCGTACAGGATAACTTAATCACCGACATAGCCGGTATAAAACATTTTGTTTTATAATCACGCGATGGTTTCCGCTGGCCGCCGACGTTATTAAAATCAATTGAACTCTATCGATAATCGTCCCGCTGGGCTACTTGATTGAGTGACACATCATTACATTCATTTACAAGATCAAGCACTAATTTTTATCGTATACGAATCTATCTCTACTGAATTTAACGATTAAAATTCTCTATTACGGCATTCCAAATCATTCATAGTAAAATACAATATAGTATATACATCTATATACAAATAATTAATTTTTCAATACCCATGCTATTTTTCATATGCAAATGATTTCACAATTAATTACCTCAAATCAATTAAAACACTTCAATATGTAGTTTATTGAAAATCATTTCAATAATTGAACAATGAACATAAAACTTGAAATAAGAGAAGAGACTGAATTGAGAACAAACTCCAAAATGGAAACAAAATAGAGTCGAAGAACAAACCAAAAATCTTGTTGCACTTGATTCCAATCCTCTGACCTCGATCACCTGGCTTTCACCTTCATCAACCCTATTCCAATACAATTAACAATCGCTGGCTTATTTAGGTTTCTAGCGGTTGTTTTCTACCCAACACACCTTCAATGGTAAAAATTTCAGAAACAAATGAGTCATATTGTACCCAACTTCCTTCAAGTCCATTGTTCCTCTATAAATCTATTTTATTCAGAAATTGAATCATCGCCCTGAGCACTCAAGCTCCGCATGTGTCCTAAACATCCGTGACTACCTATTTTCAACACGAACTGCACTTGCCCAAAAAATAAGGCTCGCTTTAGACGAATTTCTGGGTCTAATGGGGTCAAAATTTGAATATATTTATTTCTAGAAACATTTTTCCTAGGAGGTTTTATTTACCTAGAAATTTGAATCACTAATTTGGCGAGTGAAACACAACTTATGGCCACCAAACTCTGTCTAACACCAAAATCGCATTTAACCGAACTAAAAATTAACTCAAAACATAGCCTCACTTTGATAAATTCTCTCGGGTCTAATAGGTCCAAATTGGGATACACTTATTTCAAAGAGATTTGTTCTCCTAGAAGTCTAGTTTACCCAAAATTTTAGATCATTTCTAATTGGATTATAATAACAAATTTATGGCTAAACAAAATACGGGGTTCTGGAAAATTTTGACAAAGATCTCCCTCAAAAACACAACATTTCCTTTATACAAAAATTCTCAACACCAACCAAACAACCATATAACAAACTTAGAGCAACCCCCCAAAACTAAAATAAAACCCCAATCAATATCATTTTTATACCAATAGGTTCTTCTAAACCTAAACACAACATTCTAAGGAAAGTTAGTGGTTTGATTCTACTTTAAATCTTTGATTCTTCATCACCAATCTTCCTTCTTCCTCTTGATCACCTTAATCCTTAATTTCATGGAGCAAAGACCACTAATCTTCCTTCCTCTTTGACATCCGAAAAAGCTCTAGCACTTTCTCTCCCCTTCTTTTGCCAAATGTGCAAAATGTCTCTCAAAGACCAATATTTGGTCTTTAATCAAAATCTTGCACCAAGCCTTGTTTGGCTACACACTAATTCCCATTTTTTTCACTTTAAAGCTTCATTTCATTTATACTTTGGCACTTACATTACTCATTTATGACCCTTAGGTCCTCATTTGACATTTTACCAAATTTATTCGCTCATGTAAATTTCCGAGTTTTTATCATTTTTTCCTTGTTAGCAATTTAAACTCCGAAAAAAAATATTATTTAATTTATTTTACACCTTTAAACATTTTATAAAATCATAGGGCTTTCGTCAACTCTCCCCTCCTTAAAAGAATCTCTTATCATCGTAAAATTACCTTCATTGAACAACTTGAGGGTATTATCACAAGATAACTTCTTCGCTTCCCACATGGCTTCTGGGCTCAGGTTTTCCCACATCACTTTACCAATGGGATTTTCTTTTCGCAACTCTTTCACTTCTCGAACCAAGATCTCTACTGACTCATTTTCATTCGTCAAATCTGGTCTAAGCTCAATTGTCTCCGAAGAGACTTCATGCGATGGGTCTGACCTGTACCTCCTCAACATTGACACATGCAACATTGCGAATTTTTTTCCAACTCTGTATAAAGTTAACTGTACGCCATCTGACCCACTTCTTCATCACCTCATATGGCCCCATGAACTAGAGGTAAAGCTAATCTATATGCCATTGGATCCACTTTCTCTATTACCTCATATGGCCCAATGAACCTAGGGCTCAACTTGCCCTTTTCCTAAATCTCATTACCTTCTTCCATAAGCGATACTTTCAAAAACCAGCGATCTCATACTTCCAATATCCTTTCTTCTCATGCCTGTAGGATTTTGTCTATCCGTACACACTTTCAATCTTTCTTTGATCATTTTCACTTTTTCCCGCTTTCTTGAATCAAATCTAGGCCAATTATCTTCTTCTCAAGCATCCCTGCTAAACACAATAGGTTTTTCATTTTCTTCCGGAAAGAGCCTCATAAGGCACCATTCCAATACTCAATTGAAAGCTATTGTTGTACACAAATTCAACTAGAGGAATGTGTCTATCCCAACTACCCTAATAGTCAATCACACAACTTCTCAACATATCTTCCAACACTTGGATCACTCTTTTAGATCGGGTCCATCCCACTCACGTGGTGGAACGTCAGGTCAAATTCAATCGAAAGCATTGTAAAAGCTCTTGCAACTTTCCCCAAAATCTTGAGGTAAACCTTGAATCTCTATCTGAAATGATCGATATTGGAATCCCATGTAACTGAACTATTTCCCTTATGTAAAGCTCTGCCATCTTGTCAAGTGAATAGTCAGTTCTCACTTGTAGGAAGTGAGTTAACTTAGTCAATCGGTCTACCACGACCCAAACTGAGTCATGCTTTCTTCCTGTCACTGGTAACTCACCACAGCCCATCGGGTGGATTCTGGCCCCATTTCCAATCTGCGTATTTTAATAGGCTAAAATAACCCAAGGAACTTGATGTTTTGCCTTTCACTTTTAACACACCATACACTTGGTCACAAATTTCGAGCACGTCTCTTTCATTCCTAACACCAAAGCGAAGTCTCTTTTTAAATCCCATACATTTTTGTGCTACCGAGATGCAAAGTAAAAGATCCACTGTGTGCCTCTTTAAGTATGGATTTCTTCAATTCATCATCATTGGGTACACAAACCCGATCTCTATAGTACAAGAATACATCATCTTTCCCTGTAAAATCGGTTTCTTTCTCCACTCTATTCTTATTTACAATTGCAGCAATTTTCTCATCATTATTTTGTGCCTCTAGCACTCGATTTAACAACCGGCTATTTATCAATTCCCGCCACTATCAGACCGGGCCGTCCGATACGACAATGAGCATTCAACGCTCAAAGCGTTTGTACTGACTTTGTACTCAAAGCATCTGCTACTACATTGGCCTTCCCGGGACAATAATCGATCACACAATCATAATCCTTTATCAATTCCATCCATCTACATTGTCTCAAGTTAAGCTCTCTTTGCGAGGGAAAATACTTAAGATTTTTGTGATCGGTGTAGATGAAACACTTTTCTCCATAAAGATAGTACTCCATATTTTCAATGCTTAACACAATGGCAGTCAATCCAAACCATGCATAGGGTAGTTCTTTTAATGCAGCTTCAACTGCCTTGAAGCATAAGCTACCACTTTACCCTCTTGCATAAGGACACATCCAAGTCCATTTAATGAATCATCACTAAAAATCACGTATACTTTACCATAGGTCGGCTGAGTAAGAACCGGTGCCTTGGTTAAGAATGCTTTCAACTTTTCAAAACTAGTTTGACACTTTTCACTCCACTCAATTCTCACATTCTTTTGGAGCAATCTTGTCATCAAGCCCGCAGTCATCGAAAACCCCTTAACGAACCTTCTGTAGTAACCTGCCAATCATAAGAAACTACGCACTTCCGTGACATTTCTCGGTGGTTTCCATTCAATAATCACTTCTATCTTCTTTGGATCCACTCGAATTCTTATTATGATATAATGTGTCCAAGAAAGGACACTTCTTTTAACCAAAATTCACATTTTCTCAGTTTTTCATATAAATTGTTCCTTTCTTAAGGTTTCTAGCACTACCCAAAGGTATGCATCATGATCTTCTCGATCCTTCGAATACATAAGGATGTCATCTATAAACACCACGAAAAACTGATCTACATAATGACGTAAAACACACCATTAAGTCCATGAGCCACCGTGCATTTGTCAACCCAAACTCGTGAGACCCCTGGATAAAGTAAAATGATGCGACACGTTGCAAACCCGAATTTCTAGATCTCTGGATGATCGACGCTGCCAGGACCGTTGAGTCTGCCTTGCGAAATCTGTGTACATAATAATTTCATCGACTTCGAGAAGGTCTGGAATTGCACGTATTTTGAGACAAATGTACGAATGAGAGGGCGACACATGGCATGGTGAAGACATGCCATATGGAACTCGAGGAGAGGACACACTTGGCACTTGCTGAAGCCAAGTGTCACACTTCTATCTTGCATAAGAGGATAGCAGGAAAGTGGCATGAATGACATGTGGAATGGTATGTGTCATGAGGAGAGAAGGAAGAGGTGTTCTACACCCAGATAAGTATTCTCCACCTAAAGCAGTTTGTTCGGTGGGAAGAGGAGAAAAAAAAAAGGGAAAAAAAGAAAAGAGGAGAAGAAAAGAGAAAAAGAAAAACAAAGAAGAAAGACAACGGAAAGGAAAGAGTAACTACCGCTCTCTCGATTAACAAACACAGAGTCACAGCTAGCGAAAATCCTGGATTTGCACTTCGAGAGGTGCTCTCTCTCCTCGCACTGCTGGGCCTTTTGTTTAAGAGCCATGAAAATGACCATGAGGGTTAAACAGTAGTCATCGGTTTAAAGAATAATTTCGATAGAAATTGTTGTTTGTTGGGACCAGTTTCAGGGTCTCTGTGTAGCTTTAACTCGCTGTTTGAACCGATATCAGATCAGAAGCCTGGGATCTCGAGCAGACGATCTTGGCTGCGGCATCGTGCATGTCAAGCTCAGCTTTCTAGAGATTGAAATCCGCTTTTATGGTTATTGTTTGAATAACATGCGCTTTCAGTGAGAAAATATGTTAATATATGCATGCTTGTTATATATATTAACATGATGCTTGTGTGAAGCATGTATTACGAAAGTGTCGTATTTAGTTTCCATCATGCATGTAACATGAGATATTATGCAAAGGATACATTGTCATTGCATGTGCACTGGTCATCGCGTGAATCTGGTGTAAGTGCATGAATAAAATGGGTATTTGAAGGGGTCATTCCAATAAAATTATATCTGAGGTTTGTCCAATGAAATCTATCTGAGGGGCCGCCCAATGGTAGTTCTCGAGATGGCCTAAAATGGGTTCGATACTCAGGTCAGTCTAAAGGGTTTTTTATTCGAGGGCCCAAATGTCCAAAATATTCGTGAGGGTTGTCCGACATCGAGGTTGTTCAATGGGCTTCAAAAAAAAAGCTTTTGTTTTGAATTAGTTTTCATACATGGAAAATTGTATGTATGAGAGAGTTAAGGAGGATCAAGATGACATGGGACATTCACATGTAGATATGTATATTTTATATGAATGTGTGTGTGAATGATTTTGTGGATTATGCCATTGCATGTGCACTTAGGTGGGGAGTAAGTAGCCCTCAGAGGAGACTTCTTTCTACTGGCATACCACCTCATTGTGGGAAAAATATTTTCGTGCATCTGAGGTACACCAAGAGAAGGCACTTCATGAGGTCTTAGTCGAGATGCTAAGATCTAAGATGTCCTATCGTGTTCTTTGTAAAATTTCGGGTAGAAAACCTAGTTTTTAGTTTAAACTCGAACTGTCGTACTTTGTACTTGTGATGTCAATAAAATTGTAATTAAACTCAGATTATATGTTTAATACAATTTGGTAAGGGTTGTGTCTTACTTTGAGGGGATGTTTGGTTGCGCTTGAATCATAGGAAGTGGCCGTGTTTCGATCCTATGTATTAGCCGAACTTTAAGACTGATTTTTTTGTTGGGAAGTAAAGGGAATTTTGCCCTATTTCCTTTTGGTATATTGTAGCGCCCCATCAAGAAGTTTTGACGTAGCTTCAATCACCCAAATTCACCTCTACACCCTGCTATGGCCTTTTACTCTAAGGGTTTGGAGAGACGAGTCGCTGCCGAGCCTTCCGGCCGTAGTCGATCTTCTTCGCGTAGCCGAGCTCTTTGATCGAGATGACCTCTTTGCGCAGAGCTGAGATCTTCTGGCCGAGCTGACCTCTTTTCGCATAGCTGAGCTCTTCTCGGGCAGAGTCACCTCGCGTAGCCGAGCTCTTTCGCCGAAATGACTTTCGGGCCGGGCTTTCGCCTCACGAGCTCAACAGTGGAAACGAAATTGGCCGCTAACTCTGGACGACCATAATTTTCGCTCAAGTCCGCTTTCATGTGTTCGTAGACTCTAAGTGAAAATATTCCTTTGAGTCTAGAATCCATACATATATGGATCAATATAATTTGAGCTCATATTGTGTCTAAATGATACAAAGATGTAGGTAAACTGGGCTCTGGCTTCGCATGTCGGCTTGTCGCGCCTCATGTGAAGCGCCAACTCGGATGACCATAACTTCCCTCGGGTCCAAGTCCGTTTGTGTGTTCTTAGACTCTATGGAAAGATCCTTTGAGCTCCATAATCTGACCACATGCCTTTAGATGGCGTTTAGTGCTCAACATATACGAGCCGACCCTCTTCTCTCCCGGGTCGAGCCGACTCTCCGGTCGGTTTCAACCCGCCTAGGGAATGAGCTCCTAAGAATTTTCAACTGATGACCATAACTCTAGTCCGGTCCGTTTTGCGCGTTCTTGGACTCTATGGAAATCTAACTGAGTCTAGAATATAACCATATGCCTGTGGATGGAATTTGGTGCTCACATAGTTTCTGAAAAGTTGATAATTGCGCTAAGTGCACTAATTACTAGAATCTTGAAACGAGAATCGTTATGTGTCATCGCTTAATAATTGAGTGACACGTGAATATGTGTGAATGAGGCTATTATAGCTTGCTGAAGGTTAACTGTGGAAAAAGACCCCCGATTTGGGGGTGTCACAAAACGGCATTACAGGAACTAATGTCCATATCACGCTCTAAACGCTGTCTTATGAACACCATCTTTAATCCTTAATCGATGATACTCTGGGGACGTGAAGTCAATTCGAAAAGACACTTGTACTTTTCAACTGGTCGAACAAGTCATCTATCCTGGGTAACGGATATTTTTCCTTTACTATCATCTTATTTAGTTGCCTATAGTCAACACACAACCTAAGTGTACCATTTTTCTTCTTAACAAAGAGCACTGGAGCTCCCCATGGTGATACACTCGGACGAATAAATCCCTTCTCTAACAACTCTTGTAACTGAAGCTTCAATTATTTTAACTCCACTAGAGCCATTCTATACGGTGTAATGGATGGCGGTTTGGCACCCGGAACAACATCAATTGCAAACTCAATCTCCTCTACAAGAATTCATTCCTCCCAAACACATCCCGATAATCACAAACCATGTGGATGTTCAATAAACTAGGCTCCGCCTTTTTTGTATCTATCACATACACCAAGTAGGCTACACACCCCTTTTCAACCATCATTCTAGCAGTAGTGGAGGATATCACATTCGAGAGGTGGTTCGACCTCTCACCGATAAAAGTCACTTCCTCGCCACTCAGTGTCCTTAAGGTCACTCTCTTCATTCTATAATCAACTACCACTTAGTGTCGAGACAACCAATCCATCCCTAATATCACATCAAACTCTCTAAATGACAACTCAATCAAATCTCCCGGAAACTCATACTCTCGTATTCTGATGGAGCAATCTTTGTAAACTCTATTCACAATGACACTATGCCGAAGTGGATTTGTCACCAAAATGTCATACTCATTTTTACTCTTTGGTAGACTACCCAAACTCTAAATGGTAGTAAAAATATAAGAGTCGGTTGAACTTGGATCTATCAATGCATGTACAATAGTCTCAAAGATATAGAAATTACCAACTATCATGACCGGCAGTCTTTCTCTTCCACGCTCATTGCATATGCCCTGGCTAGAGCACGAGCATCCCTGCCTACCTTGATACCGTGTCAAGCCATTCTCGCGTGTGCACTTGGCTGACGAACACTCTTGTTGTCCTTGTTGCTATTTTATACTGCTAAAATTGTACCCCTAGTCCAAACGAGCTCTAAGATAATATTTCACTTTGTGCTCATCGATCCATTAATACTCAAACAAGCACTGTCAATCTCCACCACTTTATGTTCCTCCACAATGTGTGCACAAGAGGAGTTTGTTCTCTTCAAGAACTCCTAAGGCACTAAAGAACTGATGGTGCCAAAGCATAATAGTCTTACTACCGCAGCCACAGCTGATCCCTGTTGTAGGGTCGACAGAACCTTGTGGTCCTCCCAATTCTTACTCCGCAATCGATAAGAACTTGATTGTCAAGGTTTTTCTATCACTTCTTTCTTTTCTTTCATACTATTCTTTCTTTACTCTTTAAACATTTAGAGAACATGTCACAATTTCAGAAAAGTCATCATGGAAAAATCTTGTGACATGGGCCCGAATATGGTCATGCCCACTTGGTCCATTTCCCACCTTTATACAATGCGGCATTATTAGCCGTTTTCAATATCCAAATATTTACAAAACATAATCAGACTTCAATTTTCATAATAGTGTTTTGTAAATTAAAATGAGTCAAATACTTACAGTGCATGTGACGGTTTACTCTATCCCCTCCGCGTGACCTGACGATGACTTTATCACCATGGTCTACGCCCCGTACCTATTCACCAACACCTACGCAATAATAAAAAGCAACGCGCTTAAGCATTTTCATGCTTAAGGGTTCTATATAGTACTTCTTCTATTTCATTGTCAAATCATGCAATTTTTCTTAACAATACTGAACCTTTTTGAAATGATCAATGCAATACAATACATATATTCATTTCATTTACAGTTTATTGATCATTCCAAATATGCACTTTCATATGTAATAAATCATTCAAAATACAAATCATGCACTTTACAAATTTCCTTATCTATTTTCCCTTAAACGAATTTAACATATGCTTTCGATGCATAAGATAGCAGAATCATCGACACGGTCCTTACTGGCTACAGTCGTATAAAACATTTTATAACACAATACTTAAGCCACAGGTTCGACCGTTATTGCAATCAATTCATGAACATTAATGATGACCGCCTCGCTGCCACAGATCGGAGTGACACGTCATTACGCTTTGTTCACAAAGACGCTTAATTTGACCCTTATTGCATACCAATATATCCTTAACTCCGAATTTAATGGGTTTCACTTTATAAGGGCATTCAAATCATTCATAGCAAAATACAATATAATGTATACATCTATATACAAATAATTCATTTTTCAAATACTCATGCACTATATGCAAACTTTCACAATTAATTGCCTCAAATCAATTAAAACACTTCAGTATGCAGTTTATTGAAAATCATTTCAATAATAGAACAATGATCATAAACTTGAAATAAGAAGAGATTGAATGGAGAACAAACTCAAATGGAAACAAAAGAGAGAGTCGAAGAACAAACCAAAAAGCTTGTTGCACTTGATTCCAATCCTTAGAATCTCGATCAATTCGAGCTTTCCTCCTTGTTAGCCCCTATTCCAATACAATTAACAATCATCAGTTCGCTTATTTAGGTTTCTAGTTATGGTTGTTTTCTACCCAACACACATTCACTGGTAACATTTTTCTGGGAACAAATGAGTCATATTTTACCCAACTTCCTTCAAGTCCATTTTTCCTCTATAAATCTATTTTATTCATTAATTGGAATCATCCAATTCAGAGCACAAAAGCTACAGATGAGTCCTAAAATATCTGTGATCATCTCATACTTTAATACGTAACTAGAATATACCCAATGGCTCCTTTAGACGCACTTCGGGTCTAATGGGGTCCAAATATGGATACACTTATTTCAGGGAACTTTTTTTTTCCTGGAAGTCTAGTTTACCAAGAAATTTGAATCACTCAATTTGGATGAGTGAAACTCAACTTATGGTCTAAATACCAAAACTATTCGTGTCACCAAAATCAGATTGAACCGAACAATAATTGACCAAAACATAGTCTCACCTTTGACGACTTTTGGACCAATGGGGGTCACTAGATAATTATTTTAGGAGATTGTTCTCCTTTGTAGTTTCTTAGGTTTACCCAGAAATTTGAATAACTCACCTTATGAGTGGGATGGCCAATTTATGGCCAAACAAACATGCGGGTTTTGGAAAATTTCGACAGCATCTTCTTAAACTCCAACATTTCCTTTATACAAAATTTCAACACCAATCAAACAACCGTATAACAACATAGAGAAAAACCCCTAAACCGAAACAAACTAATCCACTTTATACCAACTTTAGGTTCTTCTAAACCCAAAACACAATTATTAAGGAGTTAGCAAGACCCAGCTCTAATTTCAAAAGGCAAATTCGTGATTTCGACATAAAATTGTTAATTTCGTTAAAAATCCCAGAATTTATTCTATAGATCTGATGATGAAATGGATTGCACCGTGGAATCGTGACGCTAAATCTAGCTAGGCACGTAAAATTTCATTGAATTCTCGACAATGAATTTACACGTTTCGAGGCATCACATCTGAAAAGCCGTAAAACGAATTTCGATGCGACGAAAGTCACATATAACAAGTACTCATGTGCCATAAGTGGTATGAGTATAGAAATGATGAAAATGGACGGCCGAGATAGTGCCGAATGTCAAAACTGGGAAAAGAAGGACATAAATGTCATTTTTGGAATTGATTTAAGTCACAAAAGGACAAAATAGGAATAGTGACTTGTCTTCTTCATTAAGCCAAGAGGAAAAAGCCGGGGAGGAAAATAGATCCAGGGGCTGATTTTCTTAAGTTCTGGGCTGAGAGAGAGTCTTCCTTCTCTCTAGAAATACTGACGATCCGACCGTTTAGTCTCTAGTGGACAAGAAGGAGAACCGCTTCACGTGGAGGGCTTCGCAGTATCGATGAGAGTTTTCAAACCCGAGACAGAGGGGTTTCTCCCTACTTGGGTTTTATTCCCTCTTTTAAATATTTTGAAAATGTTTGAGTTGAATGAGGCCGTGAGGGGCCGTTTGATCGGTCCCAAAACTTAGAACCGAATTGTTGGATTTATGGAAATCCCAATTACAAACTGCGGATCAAGCCACTCTGACCGCTTCGTGTCTAAGGGTGTGATCTATGCCATGGATTGTAATGTGGTTCTGTATAAGGTCTAGAACGTTTGAACGCGGTTCACAAAGTGAACCGATGAATGGATGTGTGTTTGAACCGTAAACCTAGGTTTTTACCGCTCATAGGAATAAAGTGAGATACGAAATATATTTTGTGTGAATTGATTGTTTTGTAAATATATACATGTTTATATATTTAAATGTGAATTAGACTGTATTGGAATCAAGTATACATAAGACGATATGCAATCGAACATCCTAGGATCATAGGAGTTAGTGCATGAGATGAGCTCCAGAGAAAATGGTTCGGAGGGTAGTCTAAAATATTACTATCGAATATAGTCCAAATTAAAATATCAATCAAGGCTCTGAGCGCCTATAATTGATATTCACCTGAGGGTAGTCCATAACAAATAATATATCAATCGTCTGAGCTACTTCCAATTGATATATATACATCGGAGGGTCAGCTCCACTAACAAAACAATAATTCTCATACGAGGGGCTTAGGCGAGTGTGAGAGAGTCGCCGAGACTCGTGACAGCTTAAAAGTCATCTATTTTTAGTCCATTTTTCCGACATTTTGGCATAAAAGACTGACAGATATGCAAGAATATGGAATAAACTTCACCAAACTCCGTGCAGCAAGAGGACCAAAAGAGCAGACTTGCAAAGGAGCGTATCGTATTGAGCAAGATCGATATAATTGGTCAAGGAAGTTGCAAAGCATGAGAAGCTTAAAATGATTAAAGAATTTGACGCCATGAAGCTTTTACGTAAATAAAATGCATAGTCCAGTTGCAACTACAAAGCCCAACAGAAATGAAGGTAATTGAAGACAAACTAGCCATGAAAGAAACCCAAAGGCAAGCAACCAGAAATGATGAAGAAGAAGATACGCATGTCGCTACATCCTTCAGAGGTCGCGATGCACTTAAACCCAAGATAAAGGATACGAGGTCGCACACCAACAAGAGGTCGCTACGTAAGATAAACAATGGATCGAATAAGTATGTTTGACATCTCGATGTGGCACGACATCGCATCGAATCGTGGCGCCGTGACATCACTTGCAAGGAAACTAAGGTCGCGACAACAGCAAATTTAAAGAGAGATGGTCACGCAGCATCAACTACTACAGAAAAGAAAGTAGCCACATCATCTCACCGACATGGCTGCCGCTTGTGGAGAAGGTCGCGACAACACCTGGTTGTCGCGACATCAATTGTAAAGACTTGAGGTCACGACATCAAGAAGATGTCGCGACATCCGCTGCAAAGACCAAAGGGTCGCGACAACATCCAGAGGTAGCGACAGCCACTACATAGAGAAGGAGGTCACGACAACATTTAGTTGTTGCGACGTCCTTGTCAGCTTCGCGACATTACACTAAAGACACGTCGCGACTCAAACAAAGACTCGCGATACGATCAAGACAACAGAGGTCAAGGGATAAGAATTGATGTCGCGACATCAACAACCAACTCGCCATTTTAAACTAGTCCAAAAAAGAAGTGCATCGAAATTAGGCCCAACTTTAACCCTATAAATACGAAGTCGCTACCGAATGAATGCATTTCGCGATCGAAAGAGAGATCTCGGTTAGCCAAGGCTCCTCAGATTTTAATTTTCTTTTCTTTTCTTTTTCGCTTTTTTTTTTTTTTTTTTTTTATTTTTAGATTAGTTTGTATTTCATTCAAATTTGACTCAACGCTCATCGCAAAGTTTAAGTCAACGCGCATTCATTTCTTCAAATTATCATCGTTCGTTGTTTGAATTCGCATACAAATTCCTAATCCTGCCCCAAATACGACGATAAACGGCGCTTTCTGACAATAGGCCAATGTATGGTGTAATCAGATTTGTGATTCCCAATTTTCCATTGAATTGACGCTTATCGTTTAAATTATCTTTCCCGCGTAAATTTTATTCAAGGTCGTTTGAACTCCATTGCAAAGTTACTTGTCGTCTTGTGTATTTTCTCATATCGATCCCACGTCGTTGTCTCATACCCGTAAATAGAATTGTCTCGCTCGATTTCGTGAGGCCCTCCGAGTGACACGTAGAAGGAATTTCGAGAGTACTGAACAATTTCGAAAGGCAAGGAGAACCTAACAATGGTGATCTAACGTGTTTCCGTAATTAAATCGATAAATCTCTCTCACTGAGATGAGAACGAGTGGAGCAATTTATCAATTTAGGCACAGAGTTCACCTCGATTCGATTAGTAAATCCAACTCGTGTTAGCAGAGATCTAATCAAGGAAATGATGATTGCTTTAATTTGGAGGAAGAGGAACCAAGATAGTGTAGATCCACGTGCAATGACTATATCTTAGGAGCTCATATTTACAAATTCCATGTCAGGTAATGGCATTGAAAAGAAAATACCTGCATCAAGGCAACCTAGATTAAAAGTAGCTTATTTAACACTCGTCTTCGAGAGAAACAAAGGAGGTTTAGATAATGAATTGTGGGGCTTTGAGAGATCCGCCTACACTATTATATTCCTTGGACTTGTTTTAAATCCGTGGCTCAATAAAGCTGAAAAGATCGCATTCGCCTAATTGATGTTTCATGCGAGCATTCTTTTCCATGTCTTGTGAGAGAACTGCTTAGTCTTAATTTGTTATTTTTGTATTTCAATATTCAATTCATTTATTATTAATTGATTTTTTTTAGCTCTATTATTTTAAGTTGTCAAAGTTAATTCAATTGCCTATTAGAGTCCAAATAGTGTGTGACTTTGGAGTAGCTCCGGGTAGTTGATTGGAGAATTCTCGAGATCTCTATGGATCGAGACCGACTTAAATCCAATTTAATACTACTTGTTCGACCGCACTTGCAAAAGATAATCCGATCAAACCACCAAGAAACAATTTACTCTAATTGAAACAATCTTTGAAATAATCAAATAGCTAAGACATATAAGGTCAACAAGTTTTATGGCGCCGTTGCCGGGGATTAGACAATAGTCTTTTGGCAATAGTGTTATAAATTTGTACATGTCTTTTGGTCCAAGCCAAGAAGTTTTATAACGCTGTTGGGATCGAAAGAACTCAGATCAATATTCGACAGTTAAGGAAATACTAATTTGACATTTAGAAAGAGAAAGAACAAAATAGTTTTTCATGGCGCTATTATTTTTAGCAACTAACTTTAACAAGCCATATTGAAAATATTTGTCGCCCTCGACTAATCCTATTAATGTAAGTGTGTTTGATTTTAAAAACTTTAATGCATAGGAAATGGGAACATGATCCGAGTCCCAAATAGATAATCGAACTAGAAAGAACACTCAAAAGCTCGAGAAGCGGCTAAAAGATCAGAAACTCACCTATGGCGTATGAAAGGCCATACTGCATCAAGGACAACGAACAACAGCCAGAAGGCCTCCAATCACTGATACAATGGAGGACTTTTGGAGACCTATTATTCAGGATGAATACTCTGCAATCAGACAGCCTGCAGTTGATGCAAATAATTTTGAACTAAAGCCAGCACTGATTACAATGGTTCAGCAACAACAGTTTACTGGTCATCCCACAGAAGACCCAAATGAGCATCTGGGAAGGTTTCTCAGAATGGCAAACACAGTAAAGTTGAATGGGGTGAGACCAGAGGTCATTAAATTGCATTTATTTCCATTTTCTCTAAGAGATACAGCAGCCACATGGTATGAATCTCTACCATATGGTTTTGTTGATACTTGGGAGGAGCTTGTGGAAGCCTACTTGGGTAGATTCTTCCCCCCATCACTCACCTCAGAGAGACGGAGGGAGATAATTGTGTTCCAGCAGGGGGAAGATGAGAGCCTTTATGTAGCATGGGAGAGATTCAAAAGGTTGCTGAAAAGATGTCCGATGCATGGGATAGACTTGAAGACCCAGATGGACATAGTGTATCATGCCTTGAATGATACATCTAAGGGCATTATTGATGCTTCATGTTGTGGAGCATTCAAACGTAAGAGTGTTGAAGAGGCAAGAGATCTGATTGAGGACCTGGCTAAATGCAATATGAAAGCTCCATCAGAGTTTTCAAGAGTAATTGGCAGAGGAAGAGGAGTCATGAGCTGGAGTTGATGACACATGGAGGCAAAGGTGATGCCATCATGCGCATAGAATGACAAGCAAGAGAGGAAGATGCACACTGTTCATGAAATAGGAGCAGTTGAGAGGGAACTATTGAGAGGAAGTGCTGAGGTACCCACTGAAGAACTGTTTTATGATGCTGAGGAGGTTAAGTACTGGGGGGAGCCAAGAAGACACCAAACCAACCAATCAAGACACTATCATCCAAAGACCGAGGAACCATGAAATTTTCATAGACAAGTGGGAGGGCCCTACAAGGCCAAAGGTACTTAACAAAGATCCTCAAAGAAGGATATCGCAGTCACCAAGGTTCCAACAAATAAAGAATAGCGAGTATGAAGGTAATGACATCGTGGTTAGAGACGCTCCACTCATTTGAAGATCAAATGCCGTAATTCACGGGGACAACAAGAAGTCAAGTAAACCTCCATGAACAAAAGTTTGCGTAATCGAAGCCTCAAATGCCACTTCAAATTTTTCAAGACCACTAATGCTTCTCTCAAGAACCTGAGGACACGTAGATAGGGCACCGGCCCTAAACCCGCAAAATCGGGGCGAAAGATGCCTTTCCCAAAGGACACAAAGAAGAACTAAAAGATTGTATGGCAAGTGTCAGCCGTAAGTTGGGAAAGACTGGAGAAGTTAAGACAGAAAAGATAAAGCAACAAGGAGATGAAGGCTGCATAATTTAAACACCGGAGAAAGAAAGAGCATGAACACCATCCGAAGAAGCAAGAAGTAGCAAGAAAACCAGAACACCCCAAGTTTCAATCTCCATTTCCACAGAGGTTTAAATCAAAGATGAGGAATAGTTCGCGAAGGTTCTTGAAACCTTTCTGCTAAAGATCAGATGTTTTCATTGTATGGTTACTCGATGCCACTTTATGCAAAATTTTGAAAGACATACCGAGCAAAAAAGAGGAAGATTGTCAAGAAGGAATTAGAACCTCGACTGCAACTTGCAATGTCGTGATCAAGAGGGGCTACTGTGAAAAGATTTAAGGATCCGTGGAGTTCAATGCATTCTCGCACCATCGAGAGCCTGAAGCCTTTAAAGCTCGTGACTCCTGTGCCGGTGATTAATTTAATGCCCTATTCTATCAAGAAGGTGCCTGTGGTTTCATTCTCACCATCAAGTACTCCAAATGGCAGATAGAACCTGGGCAAAACCTGAAGGAACTATAGAATATGTGTCGGTAGCGGAACTTAGATTTTTCCAAGAGACTCATCAGACCGGATATGGAGGAAGATCTCACAAGTCCTCTCAAGCACTGGAAGGCCATTCCTGCAACCCGGCGCTCAATCTGATACAGATGAAATTCCCACCGTCGAGTGCTGGAAAAGAGACAGTTGACTTCAATTTAATCAGAAGTTTGAGGAGTTTAGACATATAGAAGATGTATATGTCAACAACTCTGAATTTTACTATGATTGTAATGCCCAATTTTCAATCAATGAAAAGAGATGAATCTCAAGATCTCGAAGATTTTGATTCAGATTTTCTCGCACACGCCTTACATTCTACTCGAGAAAGTGATGAGTCTTGAACAAACCGAGGTGGAAAAGAGCACCAAATCAAGAAAAGGAATTCTCATCAAGAAACCAAAGGAAGAAGGCTACTTTTAGTTGCAAGGCAAGTCATTTAAAGTATGCTTTACCCAAGCGCCAAAAAGTAAACCAAAGAATTTATGCTAGACTAAGTGATAGCCGAGGTTGAGGTTACCGGAAATCTTGAGAAATCATAAGGAGTCTATAGCTCAGGCCCAATTAAGAGTTAAAAGGCATCAGTCCATCAATACATGCACAAAATACTTATAGAAGAAAATGCAAGGCCAACCGTTGAACATCAAAGGAGACTTAATCCAAGAATGAAAGGCGAAGTCGAAGGAGGTACTCAAATGGTTAACTGCTGGTTTTATCTTATGCAATTCTCGCATAGTCCGGGTTAGCCCAAATTCATGTGGGTTCCAAAGAAGGGTGGATTTATCAGAATCTCGAATGAAAGAAATGAATTAATTCCAACAAGAACTATGGATGTGATGGAGAGTATGCATTGATTATGAAGTCAACACAAAGAACCAGGCAGCACTACTCCCTTGCCTTCATTGATCGATGTCCGATGTGATTGACTGATCCCCATTACTGGATTCGCATTCAGTTACAAACTGCATTGCACTGCACCTCGAGGACCAAGAGAAGACCATCTCACATGCCCCTACGGCACCTTTTCCTTCGTAAGATGCCATTTGGGGTAATGCCCCGCTACTTTCCAGAGATGTATGATGTCAATGTTCTCACTTGGTAAGCAGTTATGGAAATTTTTATGGATGACTTCACAGTTGTATGGGTCCGCTTTTGAACAATGTTTGAACAACCCGAAACTGCACTTCAAAGATGCAAGGACAAGCAAATCTAGCACTATATTGGGAAAAATGCTATTTCATGGTAATGTAAGGTATTGTTCTTTGTCATAAAATTTCTACACAGTGGCTAGAAGTGGACCAACTAAGATTTCTATATCAAAACCCTTGCACCTCCCACCACAAAGAAAAGTGGATAAGGAGTTTCAGTACGCCGATTTTACAAGTAGATTCATCAAAGACTTCGTGCACTAATTATGCATATCGGAGAAAGACACAAAATTTAATTTTCATGATTCCCGTGAAGGCTGCCTTTGAAGGATATTAAGATCAGATCGGTTCACACCACAGGCCGCATCAGAATGGGATCAGAATTCAAGCAATGTGTGATGATTTTGCAAATGGGGGCTGTTTTGGGGCAAAGAAAAGAGAAAATATTCAGAGCCATATACTATGCTAGCGGAACCTTCAATGAATAACAAGAAAACTATTCCACAAATCAAAAGGAGATGCAAGCACAAGAGCTTTTAGAAAATTGTGCCATACATTCTGGATCCTATGTTATAGTTCACACGTGCACTACAAACATCAAATATCTTATGTCAAAAAAAGGAAGCTAAGCCAAGATCGATATAGTGGGTGCTACTTCACTGCAAGAGTCTGACCTGAAATTAGAGATAAAAAGGGATGTGACAATGTGATAGCCGATCACTTGTCCGTAATAGAAGAAATTCCAAGCAAGAGGAGTGAGATAAGATTAAGAGAGAGCTTCCCATGAGCAACTATTTCACTATTGCCAAATGCCATGGTATGTCGATATTGTGAATTACTTAGCTTCAGGAGTAGTTCCCTTCTCGAATTCAAATGCACCAACAAAAGAAAGCTCAGGATCGACAGGGTATTATATATGGGATGACCCACTATTATTTAAGCAGGAGCTTATATGATTATAAGAAGATGTGTGCCGAGGGTGAACAGCACTATGAATGAATGCCATGCATCACCATATAGGCATTTTTCCGAGAAAGAACAATTACAAGATACTCAAATCAGGGATTTTATTGGCCAACCGTTGTGGATCTCATCGAATGGGTCAAATTATGTGATAGATGCCAAAAGATTGAAATATCAGCAAAGATAAATGAAATGCCCCTACGAGGCATATTAGGCAAATTTTGAAGGTAATGGGGAGAGATTTTGCTTTGACCCTCTTTCCACAATCATTTGGAAATTCGATATACCAAGCAAGAAGGGATTATGTTTCTAAATGGGTGGAAGCAATAGATTGCCCAAGGAATGATGTTAATACAGTTGTGAGTTTCCTGCAAAAGAACATATTGAGCAGATTTGGAACACCCAGGACTATTATCAGTGATGGGGGAAGCCACTTTGCAAACAAAATTCGCAGCCTCATGAGCAGATAGCTGGACAACATATAATGAGCCTAGCTTATCATCCCTGCACTAATGGGCAAGCGTAAATTTCCAACCCGGAGGTTAAAAGGATCCCTCGGAAAAAGACCGTAAGCTAAAGGTAAAGGATTGGTCTTCCAAACTTGATGATGCACTTTCAGCCTACAGGATCGCATTCAAACTCCCATCGACGCTCCCATACGTATCGGGTATTTCGCAAGCCATGTCACTTCAATTCGGAATACAAGGCCATGTGGGCCATCAAGAAGTCAATTTCGATTTCAAATGGCAAAGGAAGAGAGATTGCTTCAATCGAATGAACTGAAGAATCAGAAACAAGCCTATGATAATGCTAAGATCTACAAAGACAAGTACAAACAAACGGCATAATCAAAGGATTCTTAGGAAAGAATTCGAAGCGGATCAAGTTCTCGTTATTTAACTCCGATTAAGATTGTTCCCGTGAAAATTGAAATCAAGGTGGAGTGGACCATACCGCGGTGTCAAGCACTACTTGAGCAAAGAACACTAAGACTGACAAGCCGGGAGGAATTTAAAAGTCAATGGACAACATCAAGCATTATCAAAGCAGGAGGAAAGAAAGAAGAGCTACAAATGGTTCATTGAGAGAAAGAAAAATCAAAACAAAGAAGTCCAGCCTAAGGACTCAAAATCCCATACCATGGGAGGCAACCCATAGACTTTCTAATTTCTCGCTTAGACTTTGAATTTTTTTTTAGAATTAACTCTGATTTTGTTTTTCTGGGCTATTATAATGATTAGTTAGTACTTGGTAAAGTAATTTTTGTTTAATTGAATACTTCCCGTAAAATGCTGCAGAGTACTTATAAAAATGGCTTAGGCAAGCATGAATAAACTCCAAGATACCCAAAGAATCCTGCGTAAGAGAACTATGAAAAAGGAGCATTCCTTTCCTATATAAATTCGTGGAAATTTGAATAGAATACATTCTTGAATTGCCGTGTGAAATTGGTTTGCTCGATGATGAGAATTTGTTAATTGATTAAGAGTGAAAGTCGTTGTTCAGCAAATTTGAGGTAAATTGCATCACGCTATGTATTAAAAACTTATGTCCCGACAGAACCGAAGTCACAACAAAAGTTGATGTCAGAATCCTTAGTCACGTCGAAGGAAGAACAAGGTCAAGTCACAATTCAAAAGTTCCGTTTGTGAAAGAAATTGAGGTCGCGACAGAAATTTTGGGTCGCGACAAGAGTAATCCCTTCAAAAGAGAAGAGTGGTCGCGACAACTTAACAATGTCCTGAGATGCCTGATGTCGCAACCTTGTGAGGAGGACTCTCCTCCTCTGTCCTCCCATACGACTTGTGTCGCATTAAACAATAATATAAAAACACAAAGAGGGTAATTACCAATCAAGCGCTTTTGAATTTTGCCCTAAATTTAAAGACAACGCACATTCTCAAATTTCGAAGTTAGACGAGAAAAGCGAAATTAAACAGTAATAAATAAAGATTAATGCAACGTAAATTTTAATTTAATCGAACCAATGTGTTTCGATACACTCGCTCGAGGGGAATAAATCCGAGGGAAATTAATGGGGTTCACAAAAATCTTTCAAAATTCTCTATCAAAACCACGAACTCGTGTTGAATTACTGTGAAGAGCAAGGTTCGAGGAATCTCACTTAATCCACTCATATCAGAAATATAAAAGGATTAAAATGGTTGTTCCTCCCAAGAACGAAAAGCACTATAAAAGGATGGAGAACAACTAAGAAAAAAACGAACAAAGAAATGGATAGAAGGGAGAATGAGAGAAAATAAGAGCTTCAAGGGTTTGAACACAGGTTTTATGGAATGAATGGAGTCGGAAAACAAATAAATTCCATTCGTTATTCCATAAAACGCTGTGTAATAAATAGGGAGTTGTTGCACAACCTTGTTAAGAGCCGAATCACTCTTAGAGGAGCTCAAGGTTTGGTGAGCCAAATTTTGAAGCGGGAGCTACAACCTTCTGAAGAATATATAGGGATTTAGATCAAGAAATAAAGGGTTTTTCTCGAACTTGATATGTTGCAACTTAAGAAAACAGATTGTAATAGATCGAATGCTTTGATATTTGAATAGATTTCTTAGGATTTGCAAATTGCTGTTCATATATGAATTTTATTTCTCGCTTTCATTTTAGTTTCTGATTTGGGAATCAATTTAATAATTCTATTCAATGCAGAATAAGAGCCAAATGACAGGCAATTTAATTGAAACATAAATTAAGGACAGCTTGAATTTTGCCGATAAGTCCGTGATAAGGAAGGTTAAGTACGACAATGAACAAAACAATAGTTTGTGGTATGAACAGCGAGTCAAAGGAACCTCGTTTGGAAATAACATCATCTAAACATCCACCGATATGAGTCAAGAAAATCCTCGTGGTTAGTCATCGCGCGACTAACCCCAATTTCTGTAACTTGTTAGATTAGTGATCAAGCGAAATCCTAGGTGATACAATCAACAGGAAATGACGCAGCCATCCTCGAGAGTTCGGTTTCATTCTAGCTATCCCCATTCATATGCTAATGCATACACTTCAATTCCGTAATCGAGCCAAAACAAGCCCTATTTTCAAAATAAACCAATGGAGACCCTAACCCATCCTAAAGAATCAATCCTCCAAATAACCTGTGATTACCAAAGAATTCAAAAGAGAGAGGAAGAAATGAAGTTTGGGGGAGTGTAAATTTTTTAAGGAACTCAAGGAGAAAATACGCAAAAGGGAATGAAGAGAAAAGATCTACACGAAAAATACAATAAAAAAGAAAGCTCAAGGGAATAGGTTTTATTCAGGGTCTCGACTCTCTCGAATTAAGTTCTTAGGGGTGTTTCAACACCTAGTACTCTAATGTCATCCGGTATGGGAGTTACTAACCCAAAGTTCATAAGAGTGTTAGAAAGCCTAAGAAGACAAAACATCAGACTATTCGAATGGTGACAAAAGAAAATCCCCACTTTGAATTATGGAATGAGAAATGGGAGCATACAGCTTTTGAATAGAAGAAAATCATAGGTCATCCCAAACACGGTTTGGGAGTTTATTAAGGAAATTACAAGGAGGAAAAAGGGGACAAAGATGAGTAAGAAAGGAAAAAGGAGTATTGGTAATCTTAACCTAAAAATTCCATCCATCCTACTCCTTACTCCAAGCCTAACATTACAAGCCCAAAAGAATTCGATTGATCTTAAAGGTTGTGAATCATCTACATTAATGAGAGATCAATATGAACAACAAGCCTATGGAATTTGGAAAATCTGCAAAGATCAAAACCGTGAACATCCTCTCTATGTTAATCGACTCATTAAGAAATGAGAAAGAAAACCAACTTACATTTCAGCCAGTAATCAATTAACTATACCGGTTTGTAAAACAAATTCAACAATTTCAACTATGTACACCGATCGAAAGTAGAAATTCAACCTTATCCGACTCGTCGAATACGTAAACGAATGCAATTCTTGAAGTACTTCACCAAATTGGTTACAACCGCAAAACAATGTGTAAAAATGTCCTTTGCTCGCGGACAAACAAATCTTTCTTTTCTTTTGCTCGGGGACAAGCAAAATTTTAAGCTCGGGGAGTTTGATTTGAGCTTAAAAGTCATCTATTTTCAGTCCATTTTTCTGATTGATTTTTATATAAAAAGACTGATTTATATGCAGGAATATGGAATAAACCTCACCAAACTCGCTATAAAGCAGAATTTAAAAGAAAGTAATTTGCAGAAAGGAGCGTAACGTATCGGCAAGACCGACATAATCGTCAAGAGTTGCACAGAGAAGCGCAAAGGATTAAAGAATTTGACGTCACGGCTTTTACGTAAATCAAATGCATATTCAGTTAAACTACAAAGCTCCAAATGAATCGCGTAATTGAAGACAAAACGAGCCATGTGAAAGAAACTCAAAGGCAAGCAACCAAAAATCGATTTAAGAAGAAGATATGATGTCGCTTACATCCTTCGCAGGTCGCGACATAATTAAACCCAAAGATGTTGATAATGAGGAAGTCGCGATTGACCATCGTGAGGTCGCGACAAGATAAACAATGGATCGGAACAAGTATGTCGCGACATCCGGATGTGGTCGCGACACAAGAATGAATCGTAGGGCGGGCCGCGACATCACCGTATGAAATTCAAGGTCACATAACAAAGAGCTAAAGAGAGATGGTCACGACATCAACTACACAGAAAGAAAGTCACGACATCATTCAGCAATTGCGACAACAGTTGTGGGAAAAGAAGGTCGCGACAACACCTGGTTGTCGCGACATCAATTGTAAAGATCTGAGGTCACGACATCAAGAAGATGTCGCGACATCAGATGCAAAGACCAAAGGTCACGCATAACATCCGTGAGGTCATGGTGCCCACTCACACAGAAGGAGGTCGCATAACATTTAGTTGTCGCGACATCAAATGCATTACGCTAAGGTCGCGACGCCCTAAGTTGTCGCGACATCACTACACTCAAAGACACGCCGCGACCAAACAAAGACTCGCAATACGATCAAGATAACGTAGGTCGCGATAAGAATCGATGCCGCGACATCAACAACAACCGGGCTACTTGAACCGCAAATTCAATAAGAAGTGCATCGAAATTAGGGCCCAACTTCAACCCTATAAATACGGTCGCTACCGAATCTAACGTAGCTCGCGACCGAAGAGAGATCTATAAGGTCGGCCCTCGTATTTTAATTTTCTTTTCTTTTCTTTTCTTCGTTTTTTATTTTTATTTTTAGATTAGTTTGTATTTCATTCAAATTTGGATCTGAACGTTCACTGTTAAAGTTTAAGCTGAATGCAGATTCATATTTCTTCAAATTAATGCCCTGTTGTTTGAATTCGCATAAATTCGGAATTCGTTCCCACTATCGATGCATAAACGGCTTTCGACGCTGAAGCCAATGTATGGTGTAATCTAGTGATTTAGATTCCCAGCTTCCATTGAATTGACGCTATCGTCAGAAATTATCTTTCCTGCAGAAATTTTATTCAGTGTTGTTGAACTCCAGTTTGCAAAGCTACTTGCTGGTCTTGTGTATTTTCTGTTACTGATCCCAATGTCAGTGTCTCATACCCGTAAATAGAATTGCCTCTGCTCGATTTCCGTGAGGCCCTCCGAAAGACACGTAGAAGGAATTCCTGAGAGTAATGAACAATTTCTGAAAGGTATGAGAACCTAACAATGGTGATCTAATGTGCTATGTGTAATTAAATCGATAAATCTCTTCTCACTTGGAGACGAGAATGAGTGGAGCAATTTATCAATTTAGGCACACAGAGAGTTCACACTCGATTCGACAAGAATCCAACCCGTGTTAGCAGAGATCTAATCAAGGAAAGGATGAGCTGTTCTAATTTAGAGGAAGAGGAACCAGTATAGTGTAGATCTGTGCAATGACTATATCTTAGGAGCTCGATTTACAAACATGTCGTGGTGGCCTAAGTATTGAAAAGAAAATACTTAACAAGGCAACCTGCATTAAAAGTAGTTATTTAACACTCATTCGAGAGAAACAAGAGGTTTAGATAATGAATTGTGGGGTTTGGAGAGATCCAACACACTATTATTATATTCCTTGGACTAGTTTTAAATCTGTCCAATAAGCAAAAGATCGCACCGCTCTAATTGATGTTTCACAAGTAACATTCTTTCTAATGCTCAGAGAACCGTTCGGCCTTAATTTGTTATTTTATTTTTCAATATTCACCATTTATTATTAATTGATTCTTCTTAGGTTTTATTATTTTGTTGTCAAAGCTAATTCCAATTGTCTATCGAGTCCAAATAGTGTAGATTTCGAGAGTAGCTCCAGGTAGTTGATCGAGAATTCAGATCTCTCGTGGATCGATATCCGGACTTAAATCCAATTTACTACTTGTTCACCCGTGCACTCAGAGTACTAACGTATCAAACCACTCAAGAACAATTTACTCCAATTGAAACAATCTTTGAACTAATCAAATAGCTAAGACATATACTAGCCAACAAGTTTTATGGCGCTCGTCGGATTGTATTAATAGTCTTTGGCAATAGTGTTATAAATTTGTACATGTCTGGTCCTGGCCAACTCGAGATTTGAGTTGGTCATGTAGACATTGAAGTAGGATCATGCATTTGCTTGAATGTTGTTCGCTGGACCAAAAGACATATACAAATTTATGACACTATTTCCAAAGGACTATTGTCTAATCCCCAGCAATAATGCCATGAAACTTGTTCGTTATATTCGCAATTATACCTCGATTTAAATGTTTCTTAAGACTGATAAATTTCTTCCTAGTTTTGATCCATGATTCTCGCAAGTGCACAGTCGAACAAGTAATAAAGTGGATTCTAGTCCGTATATCGATCCTACTGCAGATCCAAGAATTTTCAATCAACTACCCTCGACTACTCAAGCTCTATACTATTTCGACTATGATAGACAATTTGAATCATTTTGAAAGCCTTAAAATAATGAAACTAAAAGAATTGAATTAATAACAAATGAATTGAATATCGAAATAATGAAATGACAAATTTAGATCGAATAGCTTATCTATAAAGGGAACATTGAAAATAAAGCTATTGTGAAACATCAATTCCTCCAGATTGCACTGTAATTTTGCTTCATGAACCATAGATTTAAAACTAGTCCAAGGAGTATGAAAGTGCAGCTGGATCTCTCCAAACCCCACCATTCATCATCTCACCTTCACTGTTTCTCTCGAAGACCGGGTTAGATAACTACCTTTAACTGGGCCATTTTGTTCGTATTCTTCAATACTTCATACCCACAACTCGGGATCAGAACCCTGAGCCCTAAATTATAGTCATTGCACAAATTTACACTATACTGGTTTCTCTTCCTCAAAATTAGAACAGCTCATTCTTTCCTTGATTAGATCCTTGCTAACACAGGATTGAATTCACCATTAGAATCGAGGCGAACCCTCTGCATGTTTAAAATTGATAAATCGTTCAACTCATTCTCGTCTCCAAGTGAAAAGAGGATTTATCAATTTAATCACACGTAGCAATATTAAATACCACAGTGTGTTCGCATATCGCCCACAAATTGCTCATCACTCTTAGGAATGCCTTCCTCGTGTCACCGTAGGCCTCCCCGGAAATCGTAGCCGAGACAACCGCGCATGGGTAGCGACACCGATATCGATCAATTCCAAAAATAAAACAAACCAGCAAGTAGATTTACAAACTAAGTTCAAGATCGATGAATAAATTATGCAGAAAGATAATTTCGGAGCAATAGAGTCATTTCAATGGAAGCCGGGTTTCTAAACCACTGATTGTTCATACATTGGCTTCGTCGATCAAGAAACCACTCGGTGAATAAGGAAACCGGTAGTTCGAAATCCAAAATTATTCGAATTCAAACAACCAGACAAGAATGAAGAAATATAAATCTACATTCGCCTAAAAACTTTAACAAGCCTAACGCTCGCATCTAAATTTAAAACAAAATACGAACTAATCTAAAATAAAACAAAGAAAGAAAAGAAAATTAAAATACAGAGCCTTCAAAGAACCTGCATCTCTTTCAAGTCGCCAAGAAATGTGGTTCATTCAAGAGCAGCTACATATTTACGTGGTTCTCAAGTCGTTCCAATTTCGATGCACCTCTTGACTTCCAAGACCGTCCGCTTGGTTGTTGATGTCGCGATGAGTCAATTTTCATTCCGACTCTCGCCGGGTTTCGTACCTTCGCCGCAGGCTTCCTTTGCTCGGGTCGTGCGATATCTGTGGAACCGATGTCGCCGACAGCCATCGACGCCGCGACCTCACTTTGTACTGGCGTCGCGACACCACGTTGTCGCGACCTTCCGGTCTCAGAATGATGTCACACCTCTTTATGATGTCGCCAATTTCAAGTCTTGTATCATGTCGCGACAACCCTGGCAGGTCGTCAGCTGACCTCTTTCTTTCTTTCAACCGTCGCCGACCGCCGAAAGTGACGCCACGACTTCCTTTCTCGTAGTTGATGTCACGACAACCGTGTGTTACGCGACTTCTTTTCGCTAAGGCGAACCGATGTCGCAACCATTTGAATGGGATGTCGCCGACCTTCTCTCTTTAGTTGATGATGTCGTGGATTCCGTTTCCTAAGCTAATGTCGACCGCTTTCGATTCGTCGATGTCGCGATCGAGATCCGCAGATGTCGCAACATAAATGTCTACCACTGTTTATCTTCGTCGCGAACTTCTTTGCGTCGCTAATTCATTGTCCACTGTACTGGGTTTAATTCTATCTCGACCTCTTAATGATGTCGCGACATCATGTCTTCTTCTTCATCAATTCCGTTAAGCTGATTTGAGTTTCTTTTACTTCAAATTTCGCTTTTTTGTCTTCAATTACGCTTCATTTGCGATCGGAGCTTGTAGTTGTAACCTTAATATGTATTTCGGACACAGAAGGCTTCACGACATCAAATCCTTTAATCCTTGCGCCTCTCCGCACTTCCTTCAACCGCTTACATCAAGAATGCTCAGCCACATTCTACTCCTTTTATTGTAATTTATGCTTTCTTTTGAATTCCCCGCGCACACGCTTTGGTGAAGTATTCCATATTCATGCACATAAATCACTTTTTTAATAAAATAAATCGAAAATGGATCGAAAATATATGACTTTAAGCTCATCAAATTTCAAACTTAAAATTTCGGCTTGGTCTCTAAAGCAAAGAATGAAAGATTTGTTTGTTCTCAAACAAAAGGACATTTTTCTGTTTTTTTTTTTTGCATTCTTTTTCATTCCACCCTTCTGATCATGAATTAAGAGATGTCACTATTATTTCTAATTTCAGTTTTTATGCAAGAACAGAGCATAATATACTTATTACAAATTTCGATAAACTATCGTATTTAAACAAATGATTTTAACAAGTCTTGTTCTCTCTCGTGTGTAAAGTGTGTCTTCAACTTTTGCAAATCTCATGTTGAATTTAGTTAATCTTCTGGGAGTTGTCTTAGACTGTTTATCAAAATCCCATATGCTTGTTTTTCTTATTGATCTCCACTAATGTAGGTAAATTCAACTTTCAGAATCAATGAGGTCTTTTCAGGCTTGTAATGTTGGGCCTAGGTAATTGGGTAGATAATGGAAAATTTAGGTTGTAAATTACCCAGCCTCCATCTTGTCTCTACATTGTCGCTTCCAACTTTCTTCCTTTTTCTTCTTTGTTTCTTTCTCGATTCTCCTTAATCTCAAATTTCGATTCCTCTTGAATTCTTTTTATGGACCTCACTTTCCATATGTACTTGATTCAGGCAGATTCCTTTGTTCTTTAACTCGTTGCCTCTTACTTCTATGAGTCGGGAATAGTGCAATGTTTTGTCTTCTTAGCTTTCTATTACTCTAGAGAACTTTGGGCTAGCAACTCCCATACCAAATGGGTATTAGGTGCTAGGTGTTAAAACACCTCTACGAGCTTAATTGTTCAAGGGAAATAGGGCCACAAGACAAAAACTTATTCCTTATTTCACTAGCTTCCGCTTTACTTTCAACCCCTTTGTCAAAATCGGGAATATTATTCCCCTAAACTTGTTTCTTCCTTAATACTACACTTTTCGAACTAGAAACTGGATAATTTGCTCTTTATCAGCAGGTTTATTTGCAAGGAAGGGAATTTCGCCAATTGTCAAGCCATGAAGAACTAAGGCTTATTTGGCTCAAATCGTGAACTGTAGAATACGCTTTAAGCATATTTTAAGGGTAGCTTTAAAAAAGCCTGCCGCCAAGGACGGCTCTATCATTTCCCGTTATTGTTTCACCTAGGATTTCGCCTCAATCAATAATAAAAAAAGTTCTAGGATTGTGAACTCTAAACTCGAATTCCCCTGTAAGATATTCCTAATTCCGTCGTTTCATAAGTTTTGTCGAATTAATGTGTATTATTTCTTAAAGACTCAGATTTATTCAATGCTACTACATTATTTTAACCAAGTATTTGTTATATCAAGAGAACTACTTCAATTCTTGCAACTAAACTGAATTTAAACAGATCAGTAAATACTCCTAATTCCAGTTTCTTTATTCATGCCTTGATTATGCAAAAATTTTGTTCTTTGAGAAATAACATAATTATTTATTTAATTCCTAAACAGAAAAATAGAATAACATAGAAACTAATTCGGGATCTAATGAACAACCAATTATTACCAACATAAATTTTATTCAAAGATCAAATTATTTCGAGATATTGTAAAATCTGCCTTTTCTTACAAATAAATCAGAATTCAAGTTCGAGAAAACCCTTTATTTCTTGATCTAAATTCCTATATCTTTTTTGAAGGTTACCCCCGCTTCAAACTTCGCCCACCTCGCACCTCGAGCTCCTCCCACGAGTGATTTCTCCAGCTTAACAAGGTCGTTCAACAAATGTAGTTTCTCCCTTTTCTCGATCTTCTCCCGGTTGATGGTTCTAATTAACCCTTCTTCCAATTCCTTTCCCATCAACCACTCCCTCTTTACACATCGCTTTATGGAATAAGGAATCCAATAGGTTTGTTTTCCGACTCCATTCATTCCATAAACTCGTTCATAACTCAGTTCTTCTTTCTCTTGTTCCCATCTTCCTCGTTTTCTTTGTTTATTCTTCCCTTGTCTTCCCGTCCTTTATAGTGATTTTAACTTCTCCTGGAAGAACGAGGTTATTTTTTAAGTTTTCACTATGTGTATTAAATGAGACTCTCAAATTCCTGTTTTCTCGATGTTTCCGATGGAAATTTTTAGAATGAAGTAATGAATATCAGAAGATTTTCCAATCTCCTCTCGATTATTCTCCTAAAAATGACCATAAAACCAATCTGGCTCATTCAATGAATTGAATTCCTGCTTTCAGATTAATTACTATCTAATTCCCGATTTGAATAAATGTTACCAAAACGTAAAGGTTGAATAAATCAGGTGGTCACAATTAGTAGATAATTAAAAGTTTCCTAATCGAAAACTTTGATGTCACGACATATTATTGTTTGTCGCGACATGAATTATCCGTGGAGGACAAGTCATCCCTAAGCCGCGACACGCATCTCATGACATTATTAAGTTGTCGCGACTCACCACTCTTTGAAGGACTCGCTCGCGGGCGACCCAATGTTCTCTGCTATAATTTCTATTTCGTCCCATACCTTTTGGTCGCGACCTCTTCATTCGCTTCTTCCTCCAAGACTCGACCGAGTCACTTACATCAACTTTGTCAAGGACTTTCGCCTCGTCGCTGACATAGTTCACGCGACCTAGTCCTGCAGAATTGCCTCAAATTTAATGAAACGTACATCTTTTCTGCTCTCATTAATTCGCACACTCTTAATCATCAATTTAATCATTCCCACACAGCAACTCAAAATGTATTATATTCAATTTTCACAGAATTTGTTTAGGGAGAAAAGTACTCCCCTTTTTCACGCTTTCTTTCCGTAGTTACCGGAGATGTCCCTGAGTCGTTCTTTTCTCCTTCCTTGCATTTTTGCATAAGCCTCCGCAACATTTCCGCAAAGGATTGAATTAAACAAAAAATTAACTTCCTCAAGTACTAACTAATCATTATAAGAACTAAAGAAAAACAAAATCAAGGTGAATTCTAAAATCGTGAACCGAATCTCTATGGCTGCCACCATCATCCGCCGCCTTTGAGTCCTACCGACTTGCCGTTTCGATTCTCTCTCTCTTAATGAACCAAATGAGCTCTTCCTTTCTTTCCTCCCCTCGCTTGATAATGCTTCGCCATTCATCGACTTTAAATTCTTCCCAAAGATCGCCTTTATCGTTATCGTCCAAATGTAGTACTTGACACACCGTGTATGGTCCACCCATTGATTTTAACTTCCCCGAAATAACTTCAACTGAGTTAAAAAGAAGAAATTTGTTCTCCTCGTTCAACTCTTTCTCCTAATCCTCCGATCATGCCATTTCTTTGTTTTGTCCTCAGATATTCTAGCATTGTCGTAGGGCTTCATTTCTCATTTCTTCCAAGCCATTCATTGAGCAAATTTCTCCTTTGCGCTTTAAAATCAAAGTTCAAATTTTCTCGATGGCCCACATAGCTTTTTTATTCCAGCTTCTGTGAGGTAGATTTACATGGCTCATTAAAGACAATTTCAGATGGGGACATTCCAATGGGAGTTTTGAATGCAAATTCAGAAGCCCAAAGTGCATCGTTTGAAGACCAATCCTTCCCGCTTAAACTATACTTTCCAGATTCTTTAATCTCCCGTTTGAAATTCGCCCATTGGTCCGGGATGATAAGCTGTAATTTATAATTCGATCCCATACTGGTCATGAGTTTTGCAAATATTTTGTTTGCAAATGGCTTCATCACTAATGATAGTTCCGGGTGTTCAATCCGCTTCAAAACATTCTTTTGTAAGAAACTCACAACTGTATTATCATTCCTTGGACAAGCCACGTTCAACCCCCTTTGAACATAATCCACTCACAAAGAATACATGTAAAGGTTTCCAAATGATGGTGGAACGGGTCCCATAAAATCTATTTCCATACATAAAAAATTTGCACAACCATTATACCTTTAGGGGCATTTCATTTTTGCCGCGATATTTCCAATCTTTTGGGCATCTATCACACAATTTGGATCTCATTCAACACAATCTCCGAAGATAAGGCCAATAAAATCGTAGATCGAGAAACTTCAGAGTCAGTTTCTTTCTTCTAAAAAATGCCCCATATGGTGATGCATGGCATTCATTCATAATTCTTCTTTGTTCACTGCACACATCTTCCGATAATCATGTCGCACCTCTTTAATATAAAGGTCATCCTGTGATGTAGTACCCGTCATCCCGAGCTTTCTTTTCTTCTCGCTGGTAAATCGACCATGAGGAACTACTCCACAAGCTACAGTAATTCACACACGCATAACATGGAAGTCGAATGACACCTTAAACAAATGTCTCACTGGGAAGCTCTCAAGCACCCCCGCTCCTCCTTCTCATTGCTTCATTCTTTTCTATTCGACACGTGATCAACTATCACATTGTCACACCCTTTTATATTTAATCTTCAGATCAACCATAGTGAGCAAGACCCACCTTTATCGCCTCGCTTAGCTTTTTTTTTTTTACATCGATATTTGATGGTCGTAGATAGTCCGTGTGAACTATAACATGGGATCCCAAAATGGGCCTCGAATTTCTCACAAGCAAATACCATGGCTAAAGATCTCCTTTCGCTGCGGAATAGTTTTCGCGTTTCATCAAGGTCTCCGCTAGCATACGATATGGCTCAATATTTCTCGCCCTAATACAACCCCCATCGCTAAATCATCGGCATCACACATTATCAAACTCTCGATCCCATCTCGTGCGTGCCCATGATAAAAAGGTTGAATCAATATGATCTTGATTTTCAAAGGCATTTTCAGAATCATCAAAATTAAACTTTGTGTCCTTCTCCAGTAATCCGCATAGTGGTCTGGCTATCTTGAGAAGTCTTCTTTATAATCTCCTATAAAATCCAAAGATGCCCCAAGAAACTCCTTATCCCCTTTACTGTCAGGAGGTGCAAGGGTTTTGATAATGGAAATTTTGATCGGCCAACTTTTACCAGAGCGTAAATTTTATGACTAAGAACAATACCTTCTACCATGAAATGGCATTTTTTCCAATTTAGTGCTAATGCTGTCCTTGCATCTTGAAGTAATCGCTTCGTGTTGTCGACATTGCTCAAATCGACTCCATACACTATGAAGTCATCCATAAAATTTCCATGACTTCAACCAAATCTCGAGAACATTGACATCATACATCGCTAGAGTAGGCATTGCAATGCCCCAAATGTGGCATCCTTCGAAGGCAAAGGTACCGTAGGGCATGAATGTGGTATTTTTCTTAGTCCTCGTGAATTGCAATCTGATGAAACACCACCCATTCCAAGAAACAAAAATGAGGGTGTCCCGCTAACTGGCCCAACATCCATCAATGAAGGCGAGGGAAATGATCTTTCCGGTCATTGCATCGCCTCCTCGTAATCAATGCATACTCTCCATCCCGCCACTGTTTGCTGGAATTAATTCATTTCTTTCATTGCGATCACAAAGAATCCACCCTTATTCGGAACTACAATGGACTGGCTAACCTAAGGACTCCATTCGAAATTGCATATAAAACCAAAGATTTAACCATTTTAGCACTTCCTTCCCGACTACTTCATTATTGATTCAGCCTCCTTTGATGTTCAAAGCACTGGCTTTGCATTTTCTTCTAACAAAGATTCAGGCATGCATACTGATGGATCGATACCTTTAACTCTTCGATAGACCAAGCCATGTGACTCCTTTATGATTCCTTAAAATTCCCAAAGAACTCCTGTTCCCTCAACATCACCAAGTCTGTAGCGTAAATTATTACCGGGTTTACTCTTGGCGCCTCCAAAGCATACTTAAAATGACTCGCAACTCCTTTAAAACTAGCCCTTCACCGGTTTCTCGATGAAATTCTTTCTTCATTTTTAGTCTCCTTTTTTCAACCCATTTCACTCAAGACTCATCACTTTTTAGTAGAATGTAAACTGATGTGCAGAAAATCTGAATCAAAACCTTCAAGATACTGGAAATTCATCTCTTCAATACAAAGTCGGGAATTACAATCATAGTAAAATCAGAATTGTTTATTATACATCTTCTATCGACTGATATTCTCCCTTCCATGTCTAAATTCCTCAAACTTCGACAAATTGAAGTCACCGCCTCTTCTCCAACTCTAAGAGTAAGAATTCCCTCTCGCATATCGATTAGAGTCGCTCCAACAGTAAGGAATGGCCTTCCCAAATAGCAGGGACTCGTGAATCTTCTTCCATATCCAAAGATGTAAGATGAAGTCAACTAGAAAAATAAACTTCCCCAATTCTTAATAAAGACATCTCTATGATTCCTTCAGTTCTTGCCAAAGGTCTTGCTATGCCATTTGGAGGTAAATGTAGTGGAGTAAGCTCCTCAAACTTAACTTTGGAAACAGAATAGTGGCATTAAATTGATACTGCACTGAGTCACAGAGAGCTCAAACTCAAACTTCCAATGGTGCAGGAATGGTGAAGCTCCCCGGATCCTTCCATCTTTTCCTGTAGTCTCGATCACAAAGATCATAAGTTGGCAAACTAAGTTCACAATCCCTTCTTCGAAGAATCTTCCTCTTTTGCTCAAGATGTCTTTCAAAATTTCGCATAAAGCGCATCCGAGTCACCACTTCGTGAAAGGCATAATCGATCTCCAAATTTTCCGAAAGGTTTTCAAAACCTTGCAAACTGCCTCTATCTTTGATTTCAAGTACTTTGTGGAAATGAGACTGGCAGCATTGTTATGGGGTTTTCTTCTTGCTTCCTTCCTCTCGACAAATGCTCCTTATTTCTTTCCTTCTCCAAGTTTCAAGATTATTCCGCCCTTCATCTCCCTTTGTTGCTTTCATCTTTTTTTCTCTTTTCCTCTAAGTTTTTCCCATTTCTGAGCTGCACAGCCATGAAGTCTTTAGGATTCTTCTTCGTGTCACTGGGAAAGGCATCTTCATCTAGTTTTATGCTTAGTGGCCAGCCGCTCATCAGGTTCCTGTGTTCTCGAGGGAGGCATTAGTGGTCTTTTCAAAATTTCCAGAATTGGTATTTGATGCTTCCACTCCTCGCAAACTTTTGTTCACGTGGAGGTTTCAATGCCTTCTGTTATCCCCATGAATTGCGTATTTGATCTTCAAATGGTCGAACCCTCCTCTCACCTCGTGCAATTTCGCTTCTATTTTCACCTCTCGCCGCAGAACCTCGTGGTCAGCGATATCCCCGTTGGAGTGATTCCGTCCATGCCTCGGGCCTTAGGAGACCCCTCCACCATATGAAAAAATCTCCATGGTTCCCACGTCGGATGATGGGTTTGTCAAGTGCTAGATTTAGTTTGAAGTGATAGCTTCTCGTCTCCTAAGTACTTAACCTCCTCAAGATCATAAACGCTTCAGTACATCAACACTTCCTCTCAATAGTTCCCTCTCGACTGCTCCTATTTCATGAGTAGTGTGCATCTTCCTCTCTTGCTTGTCCATTCTATGCATGATGGCATCCAACTTTGCCTCCATGGCTGTCATCTTGCTTAGCTCCATGACTCCTTCCTCCGCGACCACTCAAAACTCCGATGGAGTTTATATCGCAGATTTCACAAGTCCTCAATCAGATCTCTCGTTTCTTCACTTACGCTTGAATGCTCCACAAAGATGAAGCATCAATAATTCCTTAGATATATCATTCGTGAGCATGATACATTATGTCCATCCTGTCTTTAGATCTATTCCATGCATCGCATCTTTTCGAAGAACCTTTTGAATCTCCCATGCTACATAAAGGCTCTTATCTTCCCCGCTGAATACAATTATCTCCTTCTCTCTCGAGGTGAGGATAGGGGGGAAGAATCTACCCAAGTAGGCTTCTACAAGCTCCTTCCCAAGTATCAACAAGAACCATATGGTAGAGATTCATACTATGTGGTCAGTTGTGATTCTTAGAGAAAATGGGAATAAATTTCTACTTTATGACATCCGGTCTCACCCCATTCAACTTCACTGTGTTTGCCATCCTGAGAAACCTTCCTAGGTGCTCCCATTTGGGTCTTCAGGGATGACTGCAGAAATCGTTGTTGCCGAACCATTGTAATCGCGGCCGGGCTTCAGCTCAAAGTTATTTGCATCAACTCAGAAGTCGTCTGATCGCAGAAAGTATTCATCCTGACACGTCTCCAAAAGACCTCCATTGTATCGCTGATCGAGGCCTTCGTCATTGCTCTTTGTCCTTCGCTCCGTCTTGCCTTTCATATGCCATAGCCGAAGCTTTCTCGCCCTTTCGCTTTTTCTCAAGCCTGAAGGTTCTCCTAATTCAAGATTCGGGCCGAATCGCACTGTTCTCGTTTCCTATGCATTAAAGTTTTCCCCGAAATAAAACATGCTCACATTAATAGGATTACTGCCAACAAATATTTTCAATATGGCTTGTTAAAGGTTAGTGGCTAAAATAACCACGCTTGAAAACTATTTTTGTTCTTTTTCTTTAAATATCCAAATTAGTATTTCCTTCTTCGTCTCGAATATCGATCTACTAAATTCTTCGATCCTCAAAGAATCCGCCAAAACTGTTCACGGATCAAAAAGACATAATTTATGACACTATTTCCAAAGGACTATTGTCTAATCCCCAGCCACACAAGGAAACTTGTTCATATTATATTTCTTTGCAATTATAATCGATTAAAAATGGTTTCCTTAAGACTAGATAAATTTCTTCCTAGCTTTGATCCATGATTCAAGTGCAATGTGCTGAACAAGGTAATAAAGTGGATTTATCCGATATCGATCCCACGTGAGATCCAAGAATTTCAATCAACTATCCCGACCACTCAAGCTCTATACTATTTGGACTTCATGATGTAGCTGACTCAACTTCGCTTTCAAAGCCTTAAAAATAATGAAACTAAGAAAAGAATTAATTAATAACAAATGAATTGAATATCGAAATAATGATATGACAAATTTAGACTAATAGCTATCTATAAAGGAACATTGAAAATAAAGCTATTGTGAAAAACATCAATTCCTCCAGATCAAGACCGTAATTTGCTTCATGAACCACGATTTAAAACTAGTCCAAGGAAGGTGATAACCACTCGTAAGTGCAAATTCGATCTCTCCAAACCACCATTCATCATCTTCACCTTCACCGTTCTCTCAAGACAAGTGGGTTAGATAACTACCTTAACTGGGGCCGCCTTTGTTCTCGGGTATTTTTCTTTTTCAATACTTCATACCCACAACCTAGATCAGAACCCGAGCTCCAAATTATACTATTGCACAAATTTACATCATACTGCTTCTCTTCCTCAAAATTAGAAACAACTCTCATTATTTCGATTAGATCCTCTTGCTAACACTCGGATTGAATCTCACCATTCGACCGAGGGCGAACTCTCGCATGTTTAAAATTGATAAATCGTTCAACCCATTCTCGGCCTCCAAGTGAAAAGAGGATTTATCAATTTAATCACACAGAGCACATTAAATCACCACAGCGCATTCGCAGATATCGCCCATTTAATTGTTTCATCACTTTCGTGAATGCCTTCCCTATGTCAAATAGGAGGGCCTCCCGGAAATCGTGAGCTTGAGACAATCCGCTACGGGTAGGCGACATCGATATCGGGATCAATTCCACAAAATAAACAAACTGAAGAAGTAGATTTACAAACCGAAGTTCAAAGATCGATGAATAAAATTATGCAGAAAGATAATTTCGACGATGTGAGTCATTTCAATGGAAGTCAATTTTTAAACTAATGACATAATTCATACATTGGCTCACGATCAAGAAACCATCAGAATTAGAACTCGGTAGTTCGAACTGTACCTGTTTAGAATTCAAACAAATCCGCACAAGCACTAAGAAATATAACCAGATTCAGCTAAAACTTTAATAAATTTAACGCTCGTATCTAAATTTAAAACAAAGAAAGAAAAGAAAATTAAAATACGTGTGAGCCTCAAGAACCCGATCTCTCTTTCCAGTCGCCAAGAGTCAAGGCTCTTCAAGAAGACCATATTTATAGGTCTCGGTCGCACATCAATTCTTCACGCGACCTCATTGCTCCCAAATTCTCTCGGCCGTGAAGCCTTTGTTTGGTCGCGACATGTCTTTGGTGGAACTGATGTCGCGACAGCTTACTGATGTCGAGAATCACCAATGTTGTCGCCAATCTTCCGGTCCTCAGAAGGATGTCGCGAATTCCTTTATGATGTCGCAACCTCAAGTCTCAGACCGATGTCGCGGCAACCCTGTTGTCACGACCTTCTTTGAATCCGCCGTCGCGACCGCCGAGTGATGCTCGCTTACTTCCTTTCAGCGATGTCGCGACAACCAGGTGTTGTTGCGACCTTTTTTCGCTAGAATCGATGTCACACCATTCAATGATGTCACAATTCTCTTTAGCCGATGATGTCACCTTGGCTTCCTTGGTAAGCCGATGGTCGACGACTGGCTCGACATAGTTGATAAACAAGGACGAGATCCGCATGCTCACATAAATGTTCACCAATTGTTTACTTCGTCGCAACTTCTTTGGTAAGTGCACCTCATTCACTGCATCGAAGTTTAATTCGTCGCGACTTCGACTGATGTCGCGACATCATGTCTTCTTCTTCATCAATTCCGGTTGTCGACTTTGAGTTTCTTTTACGCCCAAATTGCTTATTCTTCACTACGCTTCATTTGCGACTGAGCTTTGTTGCAACCTTAATATGTATTTCGATTACCGTAAAGGCTTCCTACTATGATCAAATCCTTTAACTTTTCATGTTTCTCCTGAAGCATACTTCTTCAAATTATTATATCAAGATCGCTTCACCCACATTCTATTCCTTTTATTGCAATTTTGCTTTTGAATTCTCGTTGCACATCGCTCAGAAGTATTCCATATTCATGCACATAAATCGGCCTTTTTTAGAATAAACAAATCAGAAAATGGACTCGAAAATAGATGACTTTTAAGCTCACTAAATGTATGTTTATTTTGGAGCATTGCACTCGCACTTAGTGTAGAGTAGCCCACTTAGTATGATCAATTACTGAGCTTATAGTCACCCCATTGTGGGAATTTATTATTTCAGTAGCCAGGAGCTTATCAGGGAGACTAGCCATCATAGAGGTCGCTTTAGAAGAGTTTCTCTATAGTCAGGGCTTTGATTTTGTGATGTACTACGTGTATTAGAATTTTAGAATTTTATATATGTTAGATAAGAGAGTGTAATTTAACCCTAGAACTATTGGATATGCTTGGATTCATAGTTCAGATGTATTTATGAGTACCGCTTACAACAAGTGGCCAGTTTACTCATGTTGTAATTGTTATATTGGACCGCTTGAGACAGCTCACGCAGGATGTATCTGGCAGAGCTCCCGCACAAAGGAGACTCGCCTGACAGAAAAGTCGTCACCCGACATTCACGAGTATTCACGGTTGATCTCGTAGTCAACTAATTCCTAAGCTCAAGGTCACAGCTTAGGGTTTGATTCCTTACCTTTAAATCTTTTGATTCTTCACCAATCTTCCTTCCTCTTTGATCTCCTTAACTCTTGATTTCATGTGAGCAGTATTCCTCTCCTTCTTGACAACCGAAAAGGCCTAGCACTTTCCCATTCTCATTAAATGTGCAAATGCCTCTCAAAGACCAATATTCGGGCCTTTAATCGAATCCCGCACTAAGCCTTGTCTGGGTACACACTAATTCCCATTTTCTCACTCTTAGCTTCATTTCAATTTCTCATTTCATTTCATTTATAATTTGGAACTTACATTACTCATTTATGACCCTAGCTTCATTCGACATTTACCAAATTTATTTAGCTCTGTAAAATTTTTCTGGGTTTTTATCATTTTTTCATTTTTAGCCGTTTAAACTCCTGAAAAAATATAATTTATTTTATTTTGCCCCTCGAATATGTTATAAAACTGTTAGGGTATTTTCAAGGTGTTACAATTCATTAAAATTTTCTTTCCCCTTGATTAGAATCTAAGCTAACATAGGATCAAGGTTATTCTGCCAAATTGAGATGAATCCTCTAAGGGTGAAATATGATATCTCAACAAATTGTCCTAACCAGGTAGAAACAATTATGGTGAAGCACTGAAATTACACTTAGAGTAAAGATATTAGCTCATTGAATATCGATGAGATTTACCCTCAAGTAACTGCTCTTGCTCTAGGTAATCCATCCCGTGTCACTCACGGATCCCGAAATCAATAAAAGGACACAACTCCTTCTGGGTATAAACCACTGATATTCCAAAAAACTCAATAAACGAACAATATCAATTAGATCTACCCAATTTTTTTATACCCACAACTTCATTAAATTGCTAAAGTTATTTTCAAACATCAAATTCCTTCTTAGAGGAAGCTTAGCCTTTCAAATATGAATCACAAATCACAATGACTAGTTGATCAAACAAATTCATTGAAGTTGCAATCAAAACTGAAATCAAATGAATTCTAGAATATTTCCAAATTTCACTAAAATTCATACATAATTGAAACTAAATAAACATTCATCGAACTCTATGATTCTAAGATAAATTACTCGATTCAAATAAAATAAAATAAAAAATAATATATATACAGGAAACTTCACCCTCCTCAAGAGCTCAGTTTTTTGGAAGTCGAGCTGTGCCTACACATTACTCCTAAGCGCTTTCTATTAATAAGCCTTGAAATGCTGGGCCGGATTTTAAGGCTGAATTTTTGGATTTCCATGCAAGCATAGTGAGTGTCTTTGTCACAATATTGTTTGTCTATGTTGCGACATTGCAACTTAACTTGTGTTTCTTCGGGCTTTGTTGTAGCTTTATCGCAACATTTATTCCATGTCTTCAATGTCTACCTTTCGTCAAGTTTGTAGTGACAAAGTTCATGAATGTCACGACATAAGTGCAGTTTCTTAGATCTTCATCCTTGTTGTGAGTTTTTCGCAACACTCCTACCTTGTATTCAACTTGAGTCATTGTCACAACAAAGCTTTGAAATGTCACGACATAATTTCCATACATTGCGTTGTTAACTCTAAACCTATGTCGCTATATAGTTTTGAAATTTCGACATATTTCATGTCTTAATCGTTTCATTCTCTGAAATGCTTGTCGCAACATCAAATCTTTGTTGTGAAAAAACTCAATCATGACTTGCCTTCATTATCTCCGCCAACTTCTATTATGACCTAAGTTTTCAGGTCGCGATAAAATTTCTTCCTTCTCGCACTTTCTAAGTGTCGTAACAATCAGCTTCTATGTCGCGACATTGTTTTAGTATGTCTTCATTTATTTATCTCTTCATTTGTCGCACAGTTTTAAATGTCATGACAGTTTTTCTACCATTTGCCATATTCTTTGTCGCAACAAAATTATAAAATGTTGTGACAT
>JAEQBH010005519.1:0-105648 GCA_016808115.1 Tetrastigma voinierianum | reverse complement strand
TATTTGAAAATAATATTTTAACTTTGAATAATTAAATTTATCTACTATCTCTGACAATTAAGGTTGAATTAGATAGCAAAAAAGATCAATTTTTTTTAAAGGACAAAATACTCTATTCAGAACATATCCTGTAACATTATGTCTGAAACTAAAATTAAAATAAAGGCATTCACGATTTTTTTGAAGATTAAATTATTTTATTAATATAGTAGAAATTGTTCTTATTCACTTATTCTACTCTTTTTTCATGTATTTAAAACCTTATTTATATGAAAATAATAAAAATAATAAATTTATTTATTAATTATTCTCTATTCATTATTTAACTAGTAAACTAAAAAAATGGTATCAGTATGTTTATGGATTACAACTAACCAAAGGATCAAAACCAATAATTTTTTTATCTTCTAACATAATTTTGAAATTTTTTTGCAGATATTATATTGATGGGAAGAATTTAAAACGACAAATATAAAGTGAATAATGTGAGGAATAAAGTACTAAAACTAAAAAGAGGAGGATGGAGATTTGCATTTTTTTAAATTTCACAATACCAAGAAAAAAGAAATCATCATAGAACTAATGTTAAAAATGTCATTAAATATAGACTGATATAGAGAATCTTTGGTGTCGAATCCAGCGTCGAGCCGATATCGGTCGCGATAGTCGATTGATGGAAAAATCGGGAATGATACTCGATATATCGCGATATATCGGTAAGGCAATGACTCATCGAATATCTTGTCGATTAAATCAAGCACACAAGCGACAAACGTGTAAGCTATTGGGATTTTCTGATTATCGGCTTGATATATCGTAAAATATCATAGATATATCAAAAAATATCGAAGATATATCAGCGATATATAGGAAAATATCGAGAAAAAAAGGTGATATATCGGGGATATATCGGTGACACGTGGATATCTAGTGATTTTTTATCTAATGAGTATAAATGATTTATAACGGTTAGATCAAGATCTAACAGTCATATTTGATTTTAAATCAAATCCAACGACTATAATTAATTTTTTATCTCTTTTTGACTAAAAAAGGCTAGTTTGACCCAAAAAATTATATAAATAACCTAAAATTACTAGTTTTTCATATCAAACTCATCAATTTTTGTTGATATCTCTCTCAAACAATTTTTGATTTATATAAATCTTGGATAAAATTTTTTTCCTCAATTCTTGGTGTTCAAGTCTTCATTCAATATATCATTTGTATAATTTAAGATATATTTTAATATTGTAATTGAGCTATATCGATATTCATTTTGGCTTTAAAAAACCATTACAAATATTTTTTTAAAAAAAGACCTTTACAATATAATATCAGTGTATATATTTAATTATTATCGTAATTTTTACATTTTAAAAAGTAATTTTTATGAATTTTCAAAATATTTTTATGAATTTTTAATATATCGATATTTCATAAAAATATTCACCTCTAACATATATTTTTAACCTTGCTTAAAACTATAAGATTATCCACGTAACCCTTTTGAATCACGGATGACTTATAGGTAGAACAGACATTGAAACAAAAGAGAAGAAAAGAAAAGATTATTTTAATTTTTAACCAATCCAAACAGACCCCCATACCGGTGAGACTTTAACGTCACAGTTTCAGGCCGACCCACATGGGGGGTGTTCATTTGTCGCTTACCCACTCTCCCAGTTTCATCCTTCATCCCCTGGCTAAACCCCCCAGTGATCAAGCTGTAACCAGTTTTTCATACCCCCAGTTTTATTTTCTCTCTATAAATCTCGATCGTCACTGACCCTCCTTCACTCTCACTCACTACTGCAGAATGCCGCATCTCAAACTATTCTTCTTGCTCATATCAATCTTCTTCACACTGTCTCTAGCCGCCAATGTCACTTACGATGGGCGCTCTCTCATCATTGATGGCCAGAGGAAGCTCCTCATCTCTGCCTCCGTTCATTATCCTCGTAGTGTTCCTGGGGTAAACAGTTTCCAAATTTTGGATCTTGCTGTTTTTATGGATATTCTTGTGTTTTTTATTCAGTAATCTAACATGGGTACTTTTTTTTCCCTTTTTTGTTTGATTTCTTGTATTATTTGGTTCCAAACTTAAGAAATGTGTTCTCGGACCGTATAATAGAGTCTATTGATCATTTTCTGCCATTTGGCTCTGTATCCAAACGTGGGCATTTGTTTGGTACTAATAGCATGATACTTCCTATTGTTTATTGTATCCTGTCTTTTCTCCGAGTAGTCAAACGTGGGCGTGTATATGATTCTCTATTGACTTCTACAATGCACACCCCGAATTAGTAAAGAAAAGTATTTTGGAAATGACAGCCATACCAATGCTTAATTGTCTTGCTGTTTGGGAATTATTTCATTTTTTAAAGCAACCAAACATGGTCACTTGGGTGTTTTTACTTCTAGAATACCATTTATGATTAGTGATATTTAGCCCTGCACAGAGACAAATACTGGAATGGTAGTCATGCGAAGTACCCTGTTAGTTTATTTTTTCTCTGTTTCTTTGATTTTGAAAATGCTCTTTTGGTTTGTTTGATTTTATAGTAATGCCTCTATTGGATATTTGAGTGAGCGTTCATCCCTTTTCTCCATAACCAAACCTGGTGGTATTTGCTTGTTTTGGTAATTCATGTGATGCATTTTGGAATGAGCAATAATTATTCAAATGTGAGAAATTATTTTCAAAATAGTAGTCCTAACGATGCCCACAATTGTTTGTACCTGTCAATTTTGTGGAATATAACTGTAAGTAAGTGTTTGCTGCTTTGAGTTTTTCTGAAATGGGTATTTAGGATTATAAATGCACTGTCTTGCCCTGTATTTTAAGAGGAGTGTTAAGCTGAATATACATGTTGTTTTATTAGCAACCAAACATTCCTGTTTATTTTTATTTATTATTTAATTTCTGTTGTGACCATTTTGGATCTGAAATGTTCTGTTGGGTTTGATATTTTGGAGGAAAGTCTTAGAGGATCATTTTTTCTTTTCAAAGCTAAGTAATTTGACTTGATTCTCACCAGGCAGATCATTGTTTGGTTGTTCTCTCTGTGGTTGTCATTTGTGAATAACATTTGCAATTTTTGTTCATGATTGTTGTTTTCTCTTTTCTACATATGAAATGGAGCAGATGTGGCCGGGACTGGTCAAAACAGCTAAGGAAGGAGGGGTCAATGTGATTGAAACATATGTCTTCTGGAATGGTCATGAACTTTCTCCGGGCAATGTGAGTGAGAGTATATGTATTTAATAATTTGATGTTCCCCTGTTTCAATATTTGATGATTTTGAATTAATTTCCCTTGTAATTTGAAAACTTATAGTATTACTTTGGGGGAAGGTATGATCTTGTCAAGTATGTGAAGATTGTTCAGCAGGCTGGGATGTACTTGATTCTCCGAATTGGCCCATTTGTTGCAGCAGAATGGAATTTTGGGTGAGTAGACAACATCTGCATATTATATTTTCTATTTAGAAAAATGGAGGTTCACCCTCATTTCAATTATTGTTTTAATGAAGATGACATTTGTGAAACTGCACAGATAATGGCAGTTGTTTCCTGGGGGAGGTAGATTATAATGTTGTTCTATGACACAGTGGGGTTCCTGTTTGGTTGCATTATGTGCCTGGAACTGTCTTCCGGACCAATAGCGAACCCTTCAAGGTATGCAAATGGGAACATAGATGTCTGGTCTTTTGTAGATTCATAAATGGAACCTTTTGATATCTTTAGATAAGAGTGTCTCCATTTTGAAATGAAGTGTATCTTTGTCTAATTGATTTTACTGCTTGTTGGCGATTCAATTGTATCACATGAAGTTCATGACTCATTGTGAACATGATGAAGAAGCTTTTGCATCACAGGAGGTCCCATAATCTTGAGCGCTGAGCAAGTGGCCCTCTTGATATGAAATAGTTTGAAATTGGATAATGTGTGCTTGATCTTCTTCTTTGGAAAACTAAGTAGACCCATTAGTGAATCGGAGAAATCATCATTTTTTACAAGTTTTCCATAACATTAAGATTTTATCTAATTACATATAGATGATTATGGGGCTTAGATCTTGATACTTTAATTTCATAACTACACTTTACATCTCTGTTAGAGAAAAGGAAATTATATAGAGAAAATTAGTTGTAGAAAACTTACATGAGTATCATGGTTTCAGCAAAGAAAATTATGCTTAATTGAAAACCAATTCTATGATTTTCCAAAATGCTAAAAAGTGTCTTCTTATATTTCTTTGGTTAATTTTCCTTGGTAGCTGCTTGCATTGTCAGACTTTTGGCAATCACAGCATTAGTTTATAGTGCTTTTAGAATCAAATGGGAAAACTTGATGCATATAGAACCAGCCCTTGAGTTGACAAGAGCACTTGGAGATGCTTTCTTAGTATAGGATTCATGATCATGACATTTCACAATGAAGGTTCATAATTAAAAGAGACTTGATGTTTCTGTGTGTTATAGAATGTAAATATATACTTGTAGGTTGTGAAATAATTAGGAATGTTAGATTGACCTACCAATTGTATATAACTAGCTTGAAGAATCTTTAGAACACTTGCTTATCCATTGCCCTATGGTGTGGAGTATGTGGACTGCTATTTTCTCCTTGTCTGGTGGGGGGTGGGTTTGTCCTTTTCTGGTGAAAGACATTTGCGAGGTTATTGCATCTCCACTATGCGGAAAAATGGGCGAAGTTATGGAGGCGGTCCCTCTTTGCTTGTTTTGGAGCTATTTGGAAGAGAGAAATAGGGTTGTGTTTGATGATGAAGCCCTTTTCCAAGTCAGTTAAATCCCCATGCTTTATTTTCCTTCTCTTCTTGGGCTAGCTTGATGTTTAGTAGAACATCCTTTTATTTAGAGATATTTTCAAAATTCCCTAGTCTCAAGGGGCTTGTGGGGATGCTTTGTTTCCGTTGTTTGTTTTGTTTTCCTCGTTGTATCATACATATACCCCTTGGGGTCCTTTTTTGGTTTCAATACTCTTGATTATTAATCAAAAAAAAATTGTATATAACTAGCTCTTGTATTTATACATGTTTAGATCAATGGAAATACACAAGGAATTCATTCCACAAATCTCTCTATCTTGTTTTCGACATGGTATCAAAGCTTAGGGCTCGGATTTGAGCCAAAATAAGGGAGATTTTTGAAGCAGGGTTTGGAGAAAGAAAAAGGCATTGAGGGAGGTTTTAAGAGCACACACTTTGAGGGGCACGTGGGGTGACATTGCCCATCTGAGGAGGAGCATTGGCTATCGACGACCACTACCACCAAGTTTGGTGGCCGAAACCCTAGCGTGTGGAGCTCACGCCCCAATATGGTGTTTCTACTTTATGTTGCACGTGCCACGTGTGGGGGCACGTGAAGTTAGATCACCCATGGAAGCCCCTTTGTAGGTGTGTCTCCTTCCTAGTAAGCGATTGATGTGGTTTGTGGTGCCATGTTCCAATTGTTTGGAGGTTTATTGTTCTGCGGGATCAAGGTTTTTCATGAGATTTTTGGGTTCTTGATTTCTAGAGGTTTTCGTTGTCTTTGATTTCCTTCCTTTACTTCCTAGGTAGTTGTGGATAAAAGCTATTGCGTCGTTTGATGTTCTGATGATGTCGAAATCACCGGCGCCTATTGGCCGGTCAAATTACTTGGATTGGAGTAAAACGATTCAGATTTATTTAAGGAGCATTCGTATGGCGAGTCATTTTGATAAGGACCCTCCAGCTGATGATTCGAAAGAAAGAATGAGTGGATGGATGAGGATGCAAGATCTCTTCCTATAGATCATGAATTCCATCGACGGTGAAATTGCTTGGTCTAATTAATCAGCTGTCAGTTATTAGGAACTAATGGATGATTTGGGTTGTGTTTTTCTAGAAAAGGGAATATTTATCATATTTTATATAGTAATCATGGGCATAATAGGGTGAATGTTTCATGAATCTTTGATTGGGTAGGATCTAAGGAGGGACGGGGAGGGGTCCACTTTTGGATTCTGGAGTGTCTTTGTTGGAGAGATCTAATAGTCTCATGGAAGAGTAAGAAACAGAGTGTGGTTTCTCGTTCGAGTGCAGAATCTGAATACAGAGCAATGACACAGTTTGTGTGTGAAATCATGTAGTTCCACTGACTCTTGACTCTGAAATAAATTAAGACTTCCATTCTGATAAAGCTACAGTGTGACAACCAAGCTACTCTCCACATTGCATCTAATCATGTATTTCATTAGTGGACTAAGCACATTGAGATAGATTGTCATTTCGTTTGCGAGAAAATACAACTTGGATTGATCTTTATAGGATTTGTAAAGATGGGAGAACAGTTGGGTGATATTTTCACAAAAGCCCTAAGTGGGGATCGAGTTAGTTATCTATGTAAAAAGTTGTACATGATTAATATCTATGTTCCAACTTGAGGGGGAGTGTTATAGAATGTAAATATATACTTTACTTATAGGTTGTGATACTAATTAGGAATGTTAGATTGACCTACCAATTGTATATCAGCTCTTGTGACTTTTATGCATGTTTAGATCAATGGAAATACACAAGAATTCGTTCCACAAATCTCTACATCTTGTTTCAACAACTGGGAAAAAATGATTTTTATTTGTGATTAATAGTTGAGACTACATAGAGATATATACAAAATTGGTAGTATATTCAAGGAAACTACATATTCCATCTAGGCATATATCTAAGGTAAAAAAACAATTATATATTTACAAGATCACTATCATTTATGATTGAGTACAAATAAGGAAATTACAAAATAATTTCCCAAGTTTAGGGAGATTTCCTGTGGCAAAAATTTCTACACTCCCCCACAAGCAAATGCAAAAATGCTTTGCATGCCAAGCTCATCTAGGAATTGATGAAATATTGAGCTTGATGGAACCTTTCAACGAGAAGGCCAACCAATTGCTTAGCCCAACATAAGGAGCATAGATTTGCTCACTATCCATGTTTTCCTCGATGAAGTATTAGTCAATTTCTACATGTTAGGTATCATTCTAATGCACTAGATTATGTGCTATGTTTATGGGGGATTTGTTGTCACATAACTTGGGTGCATAGGTGTCATATGAAAAATTCAAGTCGATGGGTTCCTCGCAAGTGATAATTGTTCATAGTCGATTCATGGATTTTTGCTATCCAATAGATACTAAGTGCACTAGTATATTTGGTTACACATGAGGATGACTTAAGGTGAAGATATAAGACTATCTGGTACTAATGTTTCACTATGCTATTGTACTATTTGGAGTTGCAACTTTTAGAAGATTTGGAATTTGTGTTGAAATTGAGAAGAGATTTTGACTTATGAGTAGGATTTTAACGTGGTCATACATATTACAAATTGAGTTATTGTTGATGGAAATTGAGGGCAACATATTGTTGATAGAGACCATAGTGTACCTTATAGGGTGAGACAATGTTCCCACTTCTTAGTCTAATGATATGTAGTAAAAGATTTGTGATTATGACAATTCTTTTAGTGAGAGGTGACATACTCTTTGTGGACCAAAAATATGTTAGCTAATGGAAGTGTAATATAAATCTATAGCTAAAGGATTGGAGAGATAATTTTGAAAAGTTGATGACACTTTCTTGTTAGATTATGGGGAATTTGCTTGCAGTAGATAGTAGGTTATAGACTCGAGTTTTGCTTTGTTGTAGTTGCATGGGATACTGTGATCAAGGACAAAAATGTCGGAAAAATTCATCGAAATATTGATAAAAAATTGGATATCGGTGATGGTCGAAACGATAATGAGGACCGATAATTGGTTGGGAGAAAAATCAGTAAAATATTGAGAAAATCGTTGAAATATCGGTAAAATAGCGATTTTTCGACGAAATATCGGTAAAATAATGATTTTTTGATGAAATATCAATCATTTTCGACAAATTTTTGGTCAGAAACCCAGGAGAAATGAGGAAGAAGGAGAGGAGATTTTGAAGCTACGAACAAAAAATAAAAAATCCATGTCAACTAGCTCCCTCTAGGTTCCAGATCTAAGCAGAAGAACTATTAACGATGCCTCCTCCACGACGCCTCCTTTGGTATTGATTCCACAGTCACCACTAGATGCCATGGTGCACCTATTCCCTGGATGTCCTCTCGAAGCAACATGAAAAGAGGGAGGCTGAGTGGATCGACAATGCAAGGAAAAGGGAGCGATTAGGGTTTGCGGCAACGCAAGGAGAAGGGAGCGGCTAGGTTTGGGCATCGCTCATCTCATCCGATGCTCCAAAATCTACGCTCATCTCATCCACCTTTGTTTTTTATTTTTTAAACGAAAATCCACCTTTTTTTATGCGTATATTATGGTATTAAAAGATTTTATTTAATATTAAAAGATTATGGTATTGTAATATGTATAATTTATTTTGGATAAGTAAAATAAAATATTTTTAAAAAAAAGAATAAAATAAATTTTTTCCTATTAAGCGTATATTCCAAAATTTATCCATGCATTCATGTTTACAGATATTTTTCTTATCTCTATGTTACTTTCATTAATCAAATAATTTAACATACGTATTCTAACTTATTCTACCATCTTTTATTGTTTCTTATGTATTTTTTACCAATTTTGAATCATTTTTGCTTTCACAGGAGTGTATTCTAACTTATTCTACTAATTTGAATAATTTTTGCTTCATTGATGTTTTTGTCAAAAGATCCACTAATATCTAGATATTTCCATATATATTAAATGAAAGCTAGAAATCTGGAAATATAGCTCATGTTGGCAGTTTTGATCCTTGGAATTTGTGATGCAATTGACTCTCTTTGGGAAGTGAACTTTGGAATTAGATTCTAAGAAAGTATTTTCGTATGGATCTTAATAATCTTTGCTCGAGCTCTCGTTTCTTTGTGACACATTTTTTGAGGGAGTTTTGGGTTTTCTATTAGTAAGTGTAAATAAGGGCGTTTTGGTAAAAATGCAAGATTATACATGTTTTATGAATGTAACTTTTTTGATTATACAAATTAATTAGTTAAATAATTAGAGCCAAATATGGATAATTGATTAATTGGGAATTAAGTGGATTGGATTGAGGATCCCTAACTCAATTTAGGCCCAAGTCACTTATGCCCATAGGAAAGCCTATAAATACTCTCTTACGAGTTAGAGCTTCAACTTTTTCTTCTTATTCTTTTAGAGAGAATTTTCTAGAGAGAAACATTAGCCACTCTCAAGAGAAAAAGAGAAGCCTATCCTTCTCTGTGTTCAAATACTTTATTCTTTCTGAGGTTTCACATCAGAAGACTTGAGTTTTGCTGCTAATAAATGCTGATAACATGTTTACCATATGGTGCAGCTTGAACTATTTTCAAATCCTCTCATCATAGTTATTGTTATCTATATTATTCAATTTGGTTGACTACTTTATATAATTATGTCATATATGTGGTATGTACCCTGTGTAGGAGATATAGTTGTTTGAAATCTTCGATGGTCCAAGTAGAAAATTTGTGACTGTTTTAACTTATGTTAGTTTGTTCCTTGAAAACTAGTAAATCTCAGTACATTCTCGTTCCTTTCCATCAGTGTGCTTCGTTCACATCACTCTGTAACCATATGCTATGGTGTTGAGTTTCCAATCTATTTTCTCTTCATTTGCAGGTAGAAAATGAATATGGATACTATGAACAATTTTATGGAGAAGGAGGAAAGGCATGTGCCATGTGGGCTGCCAACATGGCTGTTTCTCAGAACATAGGTGTGCCCAGCCGGATAATGTGCCAGCAGTTTGGTACTCCTGATACTGTGGTGAGTTTATGACTTCAACCTTCTTAGAGTTTTGTCAGCAAACAGCAGCTTATCTTATACTCGGAGTAAAGCTCCTATATTGATATACAGAGTATGTTCTGTGGAACAAATACAAATATACTTAAAGGACTGCAGGTTCTAAGCATAACAAACAATAGGTAGATGGGTTGTGCATGTGTGAATGGGTAATTAATATATCTTATTACAATATTCTGAATCATATAGCCTTAAACTTGGTAGTGACCATGGAGGTTTCGCTTATACTTACCAGTGAGGAGGGAACATTCTAAAAAGGGAGTTTGCCTTTGGCTTCCAGAACAAGTGGCCATCCAAAATCATGATTGAATGGAATACAGAGATATTCTTTGGTCTAGAAAACCATAGATATGCTGAGCTCAAATTTTAAGCTAAATGCTAACATAGCCCCTTAATCGTCTGCCGAATGCATTCTAATAGAAGATAGCACCCTTTCTTAAATCCCAAAAGAAGTTTAGCGGTGAAATGGATTGATTGGCATAGAACTGTCAACTCTAAAGAGGTAGCAAAATATTATTCAAATGCTGACATGAAGGCAATCTAGGGTTATGAATTATGAGAGCTTGGAGTAAATTGTGGTGTGCCTAAGTTTAAGGAAAACAGGTGATACTTAGGGCTACAAATTGGATTAGGAAATTGATGCAGATGAATACTGAACTAAAATGTAAGGAATAAAAGAAAAAAAAATTCTATCAAGACTATTTTAGGTAAAAAAAGATTATTATGTAATTTTGCCAATGTTAGATTCCTTATTATTATAATTATTTAGTAGTTTTAAATTCTCACTTGAAGGAAGTTTCTGGATTTTCTTTATTTTTGATAGGCAAAACCATAAAAAGCAGAGTATATTAGAAACGGGACGAACCCAAACGAGCAGGAAGTATACAAGGCTCAAAGAAAGCCAAAGAAAGGGAGAAACCAAACCAGCCCTAAGCAAGCAAAAATCAAAAAATCAAATATCTTCAAGGCCTGAATCTGCTTGTCATTTTTTGCCCAAGGCCAAAGAGCGAACACCAAAGAATTCTTCATCCTTTGAGCTGAGGGCAAAACATCCTCGAAAACAGCCCTATTCCTCTCCCTCCAATCTATTAATCTTTTTTTCTTATAGCTTTTATTTGATTCTTTAGACTTTAGAAGTCTTCTTTATTTTTTTATTCTTTGGTAAAAAATAAAAGATGTATTTATTATGGTTAAAAGGAAACATGAGAAGGATGAGTAGTTCTGCCCAACATTATGAAAACTTGATGAAAATATGGTTAAACTCTTCTACCATACAAGGAGTTCATACAAAAGTTTATAATGTAAATTTAAAAAGTAATTCTTATTAAAGTTTATATAGTATGTCTGCAACATGTGATAAGTAGCATCAGTCAAAACGTATTTTGCTTCTTATTTGAGTTAAGAATCAGTAGGAAAATGGAACAATAACAAATTGCAAAGAGCTGTTTCTGGCTCTTTATTTTTACAGTGGTTGTGTAAGATACCTAGTTTTTTCACTTTTCATGTAATAGCCTTCTTTTTTCTTTTTTCTTTTGTTTTGTTTTGTTGTGTGTGTGTGTGTGGGCGCGTGTGTTTTAGTTGGCCTTTCAATACATATTATATAAATGTGCATATTTGGTGCGCCCTTCCATAGGTGGTGTTAATATATTCTTTAATATTCCCTTTTAAAAAATCTTTCCTTCCTCTTCCCCTTGTTCCTTTTTGATTGGTAAGGATTGCTGAAAATTTTGACTTTCAACTCAGTCACAACCTTGAATTTTTTTTTTTCTTTTTTTTCTTTTTTGCAGATCGACACTTGTAACTCATTCTATTGTGACCAATTCAAACCAAATTCTCCGAACAAGCCCAAAATGTGGACTGAAAATTGGCCTGGATGGTATTTTTATAGTTAACTTTCCTCTGTATTATTGCTGATCTTTATGAATTTTCATTTTATTCATTTAGCACAGTAGACATCTATTCAGTACTTTTTTTGTTTGGTAAGTAAGGTTGGAGTTATAATGCTTCTATATGTTGCTTTATACCTCATTCACCTGAAAGAAAGTCAAAGCATTAGGTAAAAAAAGGGAATAAATAATGAAAAGTTTATGACAAAATTTAATATTCTAGTAATATATATAAGAAAATTACTCCGTAGGTACCCATGCAAATTTATTGTTGGTAAAGAGTAATATCATAAGCTATTTATATGCGCACAAACTGTTCTGCCCTTCCTTTTATTTATTTATTTTTTGCAAGAAATTTAATTGATGAAATGGCAAAATACAAGGAACCTAACAAATTAAAAGACAAATGAAAAATGACAACCTAAAACTAAAACAAAAGAAATATGAAAAACAAATGAAAAATGAAAAAACAAAATACAAGGAAGGATTAGCTATTCCTAAAACTAATTAAAAGAAAAATGACATAAACATGAAATGCAACATAGTCAACTAGGAACCTAACAAATCATCCTAAGGAGCACATCAATGAAGATATTGTTGGTGATGTGCCCTAAGGAACTAGTGTAATTTTATTTTGATATGTAAATCAACAGGTTGTATTAGAACAAAATAAAAGCACCCAAATGACAACCTAAATCATACATGAAGTATACAAAGGCCCAAGGGAGAGTACAAGAGATGAATAAAAGAAACGAATCAACCTGACCCTGTCCCTAACCATACAAGCCAAAAAGTTAAAAAAAAAAGAACCAGGTTTGTTCACTATACACAAATTAGTCCAGGACCGTAAATTACAAAGAAAGGAAGTTTTCATCCTATGAACTGAAATCTCTTCGTTGCTAAATATAGTTATATTTCCCTAGTATTCCAAAAAAGGCATAGGAGAGCTGTCATCCAAGCCTTTTTCCACTTCTTATCCACAAAGCATCCATGCCAACTAAGAAGGGTCTCTCTCATGGTCAAAGGAAAAGCCCATTAACACCAACAAGGGTTATCATGATATCCAACACCATCATAATCTTTGAGCAATTCACTAAGATGTGATCAACTGTTTCTTTGTCTTTTGTACAAAGGAAACTCCTACTATCTAAGGCTTTTCCCCTCCTTAGTTGATCCAAAGTTAGCACTTTTCTCCAAGAAGATCCCTAAGCAAAAAAACCCACCTTAGTGGGAACTCAGGGTTCCAAATGGAACAATAAGGGAATGGAGCTAAGATTGACCCATCTAGGATCTTGTAAAGTGCCTTCACAAAAAATCGTCCTTCTTTAGTCTCTTTCAATAGCAGCTTATCATCCTGATCATGGAATACTTTCTTGTCTTGGAGAGTGTGAAAAACTCTCATAACCATTACTAATTCCCAATCATTGAAGGGTCTTGAAAAACGAGGGTTCCATCCACCCTCCTCCCTTGAGAAGTCCTAGATATCTATTTGCCAACATAGCCTCTTTGTTAGCTGCCAAAGCAAACAAAGAGGGAAAAGTTTTGCTCAACTCCTCCTCCCTATACCATTTTTTCTTATAAAAGCACACCCTCCTTACATCCCCTATAGAGAACAAATCATTAAGGAGAATTGTCTTACCTTTCCCTTTCTTGTCTACTTTCACGAACTATTATAACCTCCATGACTTTACAAATTACTTTTGACCCTATAATTGGCCTAAACTTCACATAATGACATCTCTCCAAAGTGAATCCCTTTCATTAGCAAACCTCATAATTGCCTGCATAAAAGTGCTCTATTTAACTTAGAGAGACATTTGACTCCCAAGCCTCCCTTCATTTTATCCGAACATACAATGGACCACTTGACAAGATGATACTTTTTATCTAAACCCCTCCCACCCCTTAGAAATCCCCTCTCGGTCGTTAATCTTAATCTTACCTATCTAAGTGGTAATAACATATATCAACTTTACATGTAGAGTTGTAATATATTAAAAACTTGTTTTATAAGTTGTAATCCTAATAGGAAGGTTAGATTGACTTTTATATATATATTCACAATGAATCAATGAAAAACATAAGGAATTCTTTCCTCTAACTCTTCCTTCTTGTTCTTTTCATGGTATTAGAGCTTTAGGGCTCATATTGTAGGAACTTTTGAAATCTACAGTGAAGAGTGAGGGGTGTTTGTTTTGAAATACTAGTTAAGTGTGCATCACGACCTTCGCGGGAGAAGAGCGCCGTCGGCGAGTTAGGCCGCAAGTCCCAGTGGTGAACCACAGTGTGGCGGCTCACCGCCCATCCCGGTAGTTCTGCCTTGTGGAGTACATGCGGCGCGTGGAGGGCTCGGTCCTCTTCCGGCAACCACCGGGTGGTGCGTCTCTCTCAAGGATCGATTGGTGTGGTTTGTGGTGCTAGATTCCAACTATTTTGCGAATTTTAGGACTTTGTTGCGAGATCGAGGTTTGGGAATCTGTCCAGGGTTGGTTTACGAAGGTGTCTTTTCACTACTTTAATTTCTTGTCTTTGACTTCATAATGAGTAGTTCAGATTCCTCAGAAGATTGCCTGTTTCGACGCTTAAAGTGGTCTCGATGATGTCTAAAATCATGGAGGACAAACTGACTGATACCAACTACTTGGATTGGAGTAAAACAATCCGCCTCTACTTACGGAGTATTTGTATGACCAGTCATCTTGATAAGGACCCTCCTACTGATGATTCGAAAGACCGATGGCTAGAGGATGATGCTCTTCTCTTCCTATAAATTCGGAATTCCATTGATGGTAAAGTACTTACCCTCATTAATCACTGTGAGTTTGTTAAGGAACTAATGGAATATTTAGAGTTTGTGTATTCCGGCAAAAGGAATATTTCTCGCATGTTTGATTTGTAGTATAGGGGAAACAAAGATCGGTCCCTCACAGGAAACTCTTCATGGATTATAAAAGACACTCGCGAGGCCCAGAATATTTCAATGGGAAAGATGGCGGTGATGGGTTTCCTAAGCGGAACTCCCCTTGAGTATGATTTTGTTAAAGAGGCGATCACATCCCAAATACAGGATCTAGTCCTCGAAACATTAGTAGGGATACTTTGCAGAGACCTCCTCATCTACTCTTCTTCTACCCCGGATAGAAGTGTGCCTTGTTGTTGCAGGAGTAGTGGTGAGTTAAGAAAACAACAATACAAAAATAGTGGTCGAGGTAGCTCTAGAGACAAACTCTGGAGGAGGCTGTTTGTATTTATTATTACCATAGCTTTGGCCGTGTAAATAACTAAGAGGCCATGAAGTGGTAGATTCCCGGAATAAGAAGGATTTAAGTGCATCGGATTCTTTCGTGTAGCTTTCACTAATGGCACAGGATCGGTCAGTTTAGTCACGTGGAAGAATTAGCCCGGGTTCCACTTGTACCGGGAATTATTGAAGTCTCCGTACTCCGATTATTACTATTGCTGCAGTCGGGTAACTGAATAAATGCCTTGTCACAGTCTTGATCTCAGAATGGGTCATTGATTCGAACCTACAAATCACATGACAATTAATTCCTAGCCTATTCTTTACCTTTAAGTGCGGCACCATCTCTTGTCACTTTGGCAGATGGGTCACAGTCATGTGTTCTTGGGTTAGGCACAATTTTTCCCACTCCATCTCTCCCTTTGTCATCCGTCTTGAGTTTACCTAATTTCTTTTTTAATTTGATGTTTGTGAGCAAATTAACTCGAGTACTTAAATGTTATATCTCATTCTTTTCTGATTTTTGTCTCTTTCGGGATCTTATGACAAAGCAGATTTTTGGTAGAGGACGTGAGTTTGAAAGTCTCTATTCTTGATCCTCAGTCTGAGACACATCGCTTGTTCTAGAGTTACTACACCATTCGAGACACATTGTCGATTGGGCCACCCCTCTCTTCCCTTGTTAAAAAAGTTATGTCCACAATTTTCAAGCTTGTTGTCATTAGATTGTGAGTCTTATCAATTTGCGAAGCACTGCCATCTTCCTTCTAGTCCTAGAGTCAATAAAAGAGCTAGTGCTCCATTTGAATTAGATCCCGTTGATTCGGATGTGAGTGTGTCAGAGTTGTCCCCATTGGTTGACCACTATCACTTTGTTTGGTAGAGTTATTTCTGAACCACTTGGTTATATCCCAATGAAAAACCGTTCTAAAGTTATTTCTAATTTTGTGCAGCACATGTTAAGATCACAGCATTCAATTTCATGTTTTTGTTCAAAAGTCTAAAGTAGATAAATGCTAAAAGAATATGTTTTAGTTTCATTTCGAGTCATTCATATTTCAAAATGGCATCCCTTCATCCAAACCTCACCATTGATATCTTCACAAGATAGGTATTTGAGAGAGAATAGACACCTCCTTCAAAAGCGCAGAGCTCACATTATTTCAAATGCATATGTAAGCATTTAAGGTCGAATCTTCATTTCCGCCTAATTTTTGATTAATCGGATGCCTTCCATGATACAAGATTAGACACTCAGGTATCGCCCTTTCCAAATAAACCTATCATTTCCTATTGAGCCTCGAAGTATTTGAGTGTACATTTATTCGAGATGTACGTTGCATGTGTCAAACTTGATCTAAGTCATTGAAGTGTATCTTCATGGTTATTCTGAGTTGAAGAGTTTGCCCGATGTTCTTGCCCCAGCAGCCGTAGGTGTTTGGTTTACGTTGATGTCACATTTGTGAGAAATGTACTTCTCTTCCAGGCCCACCAGTGGGGGGAGGGAGGCGTTACCACTGTTGCCTCTTTTTCCTGTGTCTCCAGGAACACTGCTCCCCATCCTTGTCAATGAAACTCCTCCTGAGGTCTACACTTGGCGCTTGACACCCAGTCTAAAGCCTCGGCATTTGCCAAACATAGATCTGAGTTCTCAGTGAGTGATCTTTTTCTGCATCTTCTCTTCTCAAGTAGCGTCGGTGTGCTCATCCAATTTCTTCCTTTTGCTCTTATGACCACTTGTCATCACATTCTTGTTCTTTTATTGTATCCTTGGACTCTATTTCGTTGCCTAACAAGGTTTCTGAAGCCCTCGCTCACCTTGGTTAGCGTAGTGCTATGATAGAGGAGATGGATGCTTTGATTAACAATGGTACTTGGGACTTGGTTCGTTTACCTGCTGGGAAGAAAGCTATTGGTTGTCGTTGGGTGTTTACAGTTAAGGTTAACCTCGATGGATCCATTGCTCGATTGAAAGCCCTTCTTGTTGCTAAAGGTATGCCAGGACTATGTGGACCTATTTTACACTTTTTCCCTATTCTTTAAGATGACATATGTTCGGCTTTTTATTTTCTTGGCTGTCACTTATAATTGGGATCTTCACCAGCTTGATATTAAGAATGTCTTTCTTCATGACTTTCTTTAGGAGGAAGTGTATATGGAGCAACTTTTAGGGTTTGTTGCTCAGGGGGAGATAAGGAGGGTTTGTCGTCTTCGAACGTCTTTACATGGTTTGAAATAGAGTCCTTGTGCATGGTTTGGTAAATTCAGTCAAGTCGTTGAAGAATTTGGCATGTAGAAGAGTAAATCTGACCAGTCCGTCTTCTACAGGAACTCTAGTTCAGGCATCATTCTGTTAGTAGAGTATGTGGATGATATTGCTATCACTGGGAGGGACTCTAAAGGTATTTCATTTCTTAAGTCCTTTCTTTAGGCCCAAATTCCATCGCCTAAGGGACTTAGGGATACTGAATCATTGCTTGGGCATTGAGGATTATGTGAAGCAAACATGACATCTTTTTATCTCAGAAAGAGGAAATACGTGCTTGATCTATTGTTTAGAGGCTGAAAGTTGGGGTAAAATAATGCACGGTTCTCCTATGGTTCCAAGCGTACACCCTTACTAGAAAGCGAATTATTTAGTGGATCTGAAAATATAAGAGGAGCTAAGTTGGGAAAGTGGGTTTGCCGCCAGTGCTCGTCTGATGTATTGCACACTTAGTTAGTGTTGTAAGTCAGTACATGTCTGCTCTAACAGTTGATTATTGGGCAGCTGTAGAACAGATTCTATGTTACTTGAAATGAGCCCTGAGACGTGGTAGTTTATCTGATGTCGTGGGCATAATAGGCTGAGGTGTTGGATCTTGATTAAGGCGGGATCTAAGGAGGACAAGAGGTCCACGTTGAGGTATTGTGTATTTGTTGGAGGGAATCTAGTTTCATGGAAGAGTAAGAAACAAAGTGTTGTCTCGATCATTATAGGAAATCACGATATAGAGTGATGAAATAGGCTATATGTAAGATCATTTGGCTTTATCAACTCTTGATGGAAGTCGGCATTAAGACACCAATCCTATCAAAACTTTGGTGTGACAACTAGGCTATCCTTCATGCTCCTTCTCGATATTCTATAACGAAAATAAGCACATTGAAATAGATTGTCATTTCGTTGAGAAAATACAGCCTGGCTTGATTTGTATAGGATATGTGAAGACTGGAGAACAATTGGGTGATATCTTCATAAAGACCCTAAATGGGGATGGGGTTAGTTATCTATGTAACAAATTGGACATGATTAATATTTATACTCCAACTTGAGGGGAGTGTTATAGCATATATCTACTTTACATGTAGAGTTGTAACTTATTAGGACACTTGTCTTATAGAGTTGTAATCTATTAGGAAGGTTAGATTGTCTTTTGTATATATATTCTCATAATGAATCAATGAAAAAATATAAGGAATTCTTTCCTCTAACTCTTCCTTCTTGTTCTTTTCACTAGGCATGCGTAAAAGGGACATAGTAGATAAAGTACTCCAAATGAGTGTTATCCTCCCACCTTTAGAAATGTATTGCCTTTTCTACATGACCAACCTCTTGCGAAATCTCACTTGCCTGCACTCATTACCGCCTAATTATGTTGATAATGCCTTACCTTCAACTTTCCAAGGACAAAGTCCTTCCATTATCAGCTCATTTAGATTTGTTTTTTTATAAGTAAGCAAAGTGTATTGAAAAAGGGAAACCCAGGAGTAAAAAGAAGTAGAGACATAATCCTATATGATTTACTAGCCCTAAAAACAGCCAAAAAAAATACAAAATCTTTACAATCCACAAACCACGAAAATCATTCACAGTGCATGAATCAAGGAATTTGGATAAACTTTTGAGTCTAGGACCTAGCGTAACCAATGGAAGCTTTAATCCTTGAGTTATGAAATGCCCTGCTTCTTCAAAAACAGCTCTATTCTTTCCCTCTCCATATAGTCCGAGAAAGAGACAAATAAGCGTAACCATCCAAATTTTTTAAAGTCTCTTCCTTATCGAGGTTTTTCTCTAGTAGTTTAAAAGCTCTCTAGTAGTGCAAGACAGATTCCACGATATTCCAAAAAGTGCAAAAAAAAACCCATACGTCTCTAACCTTCTTGCATTGAAGGAAACGGCCAAGCAGTCATCGTGTTTTAATCTTCCACTTGCAAGGGGACATCTATAAACAAAATGTTGCCTTTTTGAAGCTGATCCAACATCAAGATTTTCCCATCAAACTTCCCAGAAACAAAAAAAACAAACTTTGGAGAGAACCACAGGGTTCAAAATCGTAAATCTAGGGAAGGAAGCCACCCCTCTACTCTCCAGCTCTATAGATTGATTTAACCAATAAGCAGTCTTCTTGGACAACTTCCTAGCGATTTTATCCTTCTCATCTATGTTGTAGGAGCTTCTCTGACAAACATTGAAATTTGATGCCAATTATAGCAATTCTGATTTGAGAGTTATGAAACAGGACATAAGTATATTTCTAAATCCAAGTATTTTTAGTCTTGTTACTATTATTTTGATTTTGAGTTTTTTATTTTAGAAGATTTGTTCTCCAGAAGTCGAGAAGTAATCGTTCTTTATTTAATTTATAAGTTTGTTTTCTAGTCAGTAGGAGTTGCTATTTTATTTAAGAATTTTTTTTATTTAATTTAGAAAGTTTGTATTTAGGAGTTGCTTTATTTGATTTAGAAAGTATGAGGCCTAAAAATCCCACATAATGTACTCTTTTCATTATCAATTCAAGTTTAATAATATTTTTAGATTTCTCTTTTTAAGAGTTCTCTCTTGTTCTCTTATTTCTTAGGTGAATTCTCTTAAGTGGCGAGTTCGTTGTTTCTTATTCTTTGGTGGATTCCTTAGATGACGAAGTATATCTCTTGTTCTCTTATCTCTTGGGTGAATTTCTTTGAGTGGCGAGTTTGTGGCTTCTTATCCCTAGGTGGATGCCTTGGGTGACTAAGTATCTATCCTCCTACAACCATAACTCATCCCATCATCTTCTTTTTAATTTTCCAAATCCAATTCTCCAACCACACCCAAGGTTCCAAATGCGGTTTCATACTTCAAAAAAACCTTTCAAAATACTTTCTTTTAACCTAGAAACCATCAATACCATCTTCCTAACCTTAGAGAAACCCCAAATTCGTGCATAGCACTAACCTTACCTCAAAAAACCTAAAAACCCAAAATTAGCCCAAAACAAGGTTGTTTTGCATCAAAACCAAACGACTATACCAAACTTAAGTCATTCATTCTGTAATCCATAATTGATTGAAGGAAAAATTGTATACATCATTGATCACAAATCATAGAAGTTTATACTAAAACGATCAACAAATCAAATAGGAGAAAGAATATGAAGTTTCTAACTCTACATGAATACATGTTTCCTTTTTTCCAACTAGTTTCTAATTTTACAATACTAAAACCCACTCCCTCTCGAGTTAGACACTAGATGTTGATCATGTCACAACTTGTTACAAAAAGATAACCTGATCCCCATAAAGGTTTTGTGAGAGATATCCTCTAATTGTTCTTCGATCTTTACATATCCTGTTGGTCATTGACTGGATCTTCTCACGGACAAAATGACAATTTATCTCAATGTGTTTGGTCTGTTCATGAAATACCGGGTTAGATGCTATATGCATGACAACTTTGTTATCACCTGGCTTATTGGTATTGAAGTTTCGATGCTACCACTCTATACATAACTGGCGTATCATGATCCATTATCTGGTGTGCCCATGACTCTATGCTCGACTCGCACTAGACCACGAGAATGACCTTTTCTTCTTACTCTTCCATGAGATCATATTTCCTAAAAAAAAAACCTGATATCTGAGGTGGATCTCTCTTATCTTCCTTAAATCACATGATCTATGTCGAAGGAAAGCACTTTCGATTCACGAGGTATGCCATGTATACAATATTCCGTCCAAGAGCTTCTTTTAAATAACATATGATATGCTTTACAACTACCTAATGACTGACTATGGGAGATGACATATACTAACTCAAAGCACTTACTGAATAAGCAATATTTAGACGAGTTACTGTAAGATAATTCAATTTCCCATCCAGTCTTTTGTATCTCTCAAGATATTCGAATAATTCTCCTTAGTGAGTTGTACATTATGAGCTATAAGGGGTGCTTTCTGAGGTTTAGCGACCATTTCTTGTCTTAGATAACATATCAAAATCACGTATTTTAAATTGAGATAACATAATTCCCTACTTACTTCTCATGACTTCAACTCCTAAGAAATATTTCAATATTCCTAAATCCTTTTTGTGTGAAACTAACTATGAAGAAATAATTTATGAGATAATATACCTTTGGAGTCACTCCGGTGATGACAATATCATCCACATACACTATCAGTAGAATAATACCAAAGCTTGGAATTTTATAGAAACAGTGGTGAGACTTACTCATACACATGCAAAATGCCTCAGCTGCTGGCCAATTTGAGGAACCAAACACGGGGACTACTGAGTACAAACCATATAAAGATTTTCGAAGACGACATACCTTCCCTATCTCCCCCTAAGCAATAAACCCTGGAGGTTGCTCCATGTAAACTTCTTCCTAATGATCTCTATGTAGAAAGACATTCCTGATATCAAGTTGATCGCGAGTCCCGATCATAAGAAACAGAGAGATAAACAAGCGGACGGATGTTAGCTTTGCTCACAGGGAGAAAATGTATCAGAATGAGCGTCAGCTCCATAAAGTGCAGGCATAGCCCTTAGCAACAAGACGGGCCTTCAATCTGGCAACAAACCCCGCCGAGTTAAACTTTCACTATGAACCTTTCAGCAACTGACCAATAGCCTTCTTTTGTTAAAGGCACCAAGTCCACATGTACCATTGTATGCAAGAAAGCTTGCATTTCATCTACCATAGCACTACGCCAACCAGGGTGAGATAAAGCCTTGTGGACAGTGTTAGGAAGAGAGATAGAGGAATCAGGATGCAATAAGGAATAAGAAGGAAGACGGACATCTCAGACAAACATGTGCATCAAAGCCACCTTTGCATCGATAGGAAACAACGGGTTATTTGGAAACAAGCGAGGTGGTAGTAGGGTAGCCCAATTTAGACGTGATGACATCTGTGTCAAGAAACATGCGGTAGAAATTTGCCTTATTAAAAGCGTTTAGGAACATGCATCTAGAGCAAAAAGAGCTTCGGTGAGTCTCAAGAAAGTCTCTATTATTCTTTCCGGCTACCCCATTATGAGAGGATGCATCAACATAAAAGGTTTGATGGAAAATCCCATTGTTGTAACATGAAGGAATTGAAAAGGTTATGACAAATATTCCTTAGCGTTATCACTCCTTAATGTTTGAATAGAGACATGAAATTGAGTTTGAATTTCAACACAAAAGATACTAAAATGAGAAAAAAACTCATAACGACTTTTCATTAGATAAAGCCAAGTGACGCGAGAGAAATTGTCAACAAAAGTAACAAATTACCTAGTGGGGGACATAACTGGACAAGGACCCCAAACATTTGAATGAACTAGCTTCCAAGAGGGCGAGGCTTCGTTTATTGACTCTAGGACTCAGAAATGCACACAATGGAAAGCAGCATATTGGCCGACTCCACGAGTTCAATGAGGATGGAAATTTGGAAGCGAGGATGCTTCTTGACAGAGAGAGAGAAGGATGACACAGGCGTGATATGAGAATTAAAATGGGGTAACAACTCCATGACAAACCGCCAGACTTTGACACCTACATTTGAATGCTTGAGAGACCCCAATTAGTTTATCGACCAATAATCCGGCAAGTCGAAAGATCGCAAGATTAAAATAATCGGAAGAATGAGATCTATGATCAGGAAAATTATCACAATTGAGTTTACTCACAGAAATTAAATTAAAAGAGAATTGTGGTAAACTCAGAACAAAGGTTAAAGTGAATAGAGGAGTCGGATGAATTGTTCTTGATCCAAGGACATGAGATGTTGACTCATCTGCAAGGGTAACAATAGAGGTAGAAGGGTGTTACTGAAACGTAGTAAATAAACTGGAATTACCTATCATGTGATCGGTGGCTCTAGAGTCAATGAACCATGTGGAGGAAGAGGAAATAAGACATGTGTTGGTATTACCTGACTCGGCGAGTGTACTGATAGAAGTAGATGCAGATTTAAGTGATTTTTGATAATGAACATATTGAAATCTTCGATTTTATGTTGCAACTTCCTACAATTAAACACATGTCTAAATTATGTGATAATGACACCTGACTCCTCTTGAGGTTTCTTGTTAGTCATAGAAGCATATCTAGCTCAACGAGCCTTAGCTTGAAAAATACTTGAAAATGGATTTTACTTGAAGCCAAAACCACTCTTTCAGAAAAACACTCACGATGTAGAACTTGGCCTCTGATCACAGAAACACCTATGGATCTTGAAGAAATCAAGAAAAGAAGCACAAAACCCTAGAAAAATAGGGCTGTCGGACACAAAAATCCTCTAAAAATCACTGTTTCAAGCCTCAGACAGGGAAGGTAGTGGCTGGAAAGCTTTGTTGGCAGGAGACATCGCCGGAGAAGAGCTGAGGTCGCGGCGGTGGGTGCCTGCCCACGAGCCAGCGCGTGGGGGGATGGCTTCCGGCCAGCCGTCGCATCATTGCGCGTTATTGACCTGATACTGGAGATTCTTGCTCCAGTGGACAAAGTAGGATTCGATGATCCTTGTGGGGTGGTCGGTCGGTCGAAGATGATGGTCACCGGAAAAAGTTGCCGAAGAAGCTTGCCTTTTGTTCTGTGTTATGTTTCGAAATTCTAAATTTTTTTCCTTTTTTAAGGAAAATTCAAACCCTATGCTTTGATACCATGTAATCAAAATTAATTGAAGGAAAAATTGTGTACTTCATTGATCACAAATAACCTATGTATATACAAGAAAATCCCTAAATAAAATAGGAAAGAATATGAAGTTTCCTAACTCTACACGAATACATGTTTCCTTTTTCCAACTAGTTTCTAATTCTACAATACTATAACAATTCTAAACCTTAATTCCATCATATATAAACCCTAAATTAGCCCTATAACCTAAGACCAAACCTAGCCCTTACCCATCAAAGTTATATCTTATACCCCTAAACTACCACAAACCCATACCCTAACTTACCTAAACCTTTAGTTCATCTATCATGGTCCGTATCAATCTAGAAGGGCCCTCTTGTCATGTATGGTAGATAAGAAACTGCACACCTCTTCCCTCTCCCAGTCATTAAAGGGTCTTGTAAACCCCGAGTTCTAGCCCCCCAATTCCCCATTTTGGCTCAAAAAATATGCAACCATTCCCCCTTTAAAGGCCGACCAAATTGTGCGAGAAGGGAAAGTGGGATACAAAAGGAGTTAGACACTGTAAGTAATCTTCCCAAGCCAGACCCTCTTTCCATCTCCAATAATGAGAACAACAGGTTGAGATCAAACTTACTTCCATCCTTATATCCTTTCACAATCAAACACCAAAGAAGCTGCTGGTGAAGCCAAGCTCAGCTTCTACCCCTTTTTTTTTATAATTATCACCTTCTTCCATAGGGATTTATCTTCATCAGCAAATCTCCAGTTCCACTTACAGAGAAGCGCCCTGTTAAGCAAAGCCAGCTTTTTAATACCTAAACCACTCCTCTTTAGCCATACAAGCTGTCTCCCATCCTACTAGGTGAATCTTCTTGTCTAGTGGCCTCCTCCCCATAGGAAGTCCCTTTGAAGTCTCTCTAGCCTCCTCTTCACTGTGTTAGGCATGCAAAACAAAGACATAGTAAATTGGTGTACTAGACAGTGTGCTTCTGATAAGAATAAGTATCCCTCCTTTTGATAAATGTTCTGCTTTTCCAAAGAGCTGGGTGTTCATACCTCTCTTCAGCACACCATCCCATGCTGCCACTGATTTATAGACCACCACCCTAGAGGAAGGCCTAAGTAAGAGGTGGGCAAGGACCCTACCTTGCAGGCTAGCTCCAAGGCCAAATCTTCCAACTCTGCCACCTCTCCCATAGGTAATAAAGCACTTTTTTCTAGGTTGATTCTTAAACCAAAGATAGCTTCACAAAAGATGAGAGTGTCATTGGCAAAAAGCAAGTGCGAACCAATAACCTCCTCTCCCTCCTTTTTAAGCTTGAACCCGACAAGAAACCCCACATGACTGCCTTATCTATCAATCTAGAAAGAGCCTCCATCCCAATTACAAACAGATTAGGGGATAAAGGGTTACCTTGCCTCAAGTCTCTGGAGCTCCTAAAAAAACCTGCTAGACTTCCATTCAATAAGACCGAGAAAGACATTGAATAAATGCACCATTTCATCCATGCTGTTCATTTCTCCCAAAACCCATTTGCACCAAAACTTGCAAGAAAAATCCATCTCAAATGGTCATAGCCTTCTCGATATCTAGCATGCACAAGTCCCCCTCTCCTTTTCACCATTGAATCGATTAATTCATTAGCTATGAGGAAAGTATTTAGAATTTGCCTACCCACTACAAGGCATTACAGGCTGGAACACCAACACTTCAGACTCTCTTCAGCCTGTTAGCCAACTGCTGGCTAGTAACTTATAAATACTACCCACTAGATTGGTCTGACCTAAAGTCTTTCAAGTCCTTCTCTCCTCCTTTCTTTGGAACCAGCTAGAATTATTTCGCTTTTGTAAATACTCTCCCAATTGGAATTATTTCGCTTTTGTTTAAATTAATTTTCAGCTTGAATATTGCTTCAGAAACCATATTAATAACCAACTGAGGTATGCCAACTGATTCTGATTAAGCCTCACTTAAAACCCTTTAGGGTATCATCCGCATATGGCAAATGAGAGATAAACAAACCCAGCACTAAACTCAGCATTGCCAATCAACTTCCTTGATTACAAGTCTTGAAAAACACAAGAGTTGGCAACAAATGTAGTCTCACAATCAAATGTCTATTTAATTTGTTCATAGAGACGGAATTACAATCAAGATTGGGCACAAATAGGATAGATTTCAAAATGAGAGTTGGAGAGATATAAACTGTTCCGCTACTAACAACTTTGGAACATGAGCCATCGGCTATTCAAATAGTAAGATTACTGATTACTAGAACATGGACTATAGGATGAAAAAAGTGAACTATCACAGGTCAGGTGGTCAGAGGAGCCAAAATCTACAGTAATATTATTAGATCATTGGGCTGGTTACATAGATACAGAGATGAGGATCACTTTATAGATGCATACAACTATACATTACTGCTAAGGTAATACACAGATTCTGTCACTATCTAAGGTTTGTTGACTTAGGATATTTACAGCTATATGATACAATAAAAAAATGTCTCCTAGAAATCTGCTTGACGTAATAACAATCCTAAAATCAAGGAAGCAATATCATCTAAATTGGCTAGCTTGATTCTCTACAGTAATTCTTATTCCAATTTTACATTTTTAAAATATTATGACTTTTCTCATCTATAAAAAAAAATGACTTTTCCTTTGCAAAAGTTGATAAATACTTTTATTTTGGAAAAACTTAGAAAGATTTAGAAGTAATCATGTAAAATGGTAGACAAGCAATTTGCACTAAAAAATATTTATACTTTGCTGATTAGAAGTAATGATTAAGAAGATGATATTCTTAAGCCCTATTTGGGAGAGCTTTTCAAATGCTAAAAACTAGCATTTGATGATGAGCATCTGATTTAGTAGTGTTTCTGTAGAACTTTTGACAGGCCATATCTTTCCAAAATAGATTTATTTGTGATTAGAAGGAGGTATTAAACCTATGAATTTTTCAAAGTGATTTCAAAAGTAAATTTTTCCCAAGTAAATATTCTTAAAAAATATCACAATTATTCTTATTCATAAAAAATCATTTACAAAGTATAGTTCTTAAACTACAATTCAATTATCCCATAGGCCGATTCCATTTCCAAAAATGAACATTAGAATGTAAATAACAAGAATTCTTCTTTCCATTTCATTCCTCTGGAGTAAATTAAACATAGAATGAGGGTAAAGGTTTCCCCGATACCTTGATCCACTAATCACAAAGTCACCCAGGCTTTTGTGGGATCTATCACTTTATGCTTCACAATCGATGCTTGTTCAAATCCAACCATCTTCTTCATTTGTTTCTTGTTGCATCCTCCCTTTCCCCATGGATCTTTCTTGCTTTTCAAGTTCTTACCAAATGTGAATGTTACCATCACTTGGGTAGAACTCACCCGCCTCTTAACTATCCAAGGGGAGAGAGCCCCAGTGATTATAAACCATATGCAGAGCAGACTTGCGGGATGTGGGACTCAGAATGGGTTATTACAATCCATTCCTCTTTTAGAACCAACGTCTATGGCGGCTAGTGACTTCACGGGTTACCTTGCGGGGTAGTAGCCCTCCCATAATTTATGGGACGAAGAGACCGCATCCCCAGAATTTGGTGGCACGATGCCACTAATATTCACATTACTTAGGTGAAACTCACCCTTAAAGCTAACTATCGAGGAGGAGTCAAATGGTTATAAACCCGTATACTGACCATAACTTAACGATGTGGGGTACAATGGGTTAAAATAAGGAGGTTTTTGGCAATGTGGGAACAAAAAAGGTTGAGGCCTTACATAGAGTGGGTTGCTGGGATAACCTGGAGAAGGAGATGGAGCTTTCCTTAGAGGAGTCTGAGGAAAGAGTTAAAGTTAGGGATGGTTACAAAAGGTGGTCTCTGTTAGAGGAAGTTTCTTGGAGGCAAAAGTCAAGAGAGTTGTGGCCCAAAGAGAGGGGGATAGAGCTCTGGTTTCTTCAGGAAAGAAATGGCTTGACTTCATAGAAGAATGCAATAAACAAAATAAAAATTAACGGTATTTGGCTCACAGAAGATAATGCCATTCAAAAAGGGATTGTAGACATGTTTAAAGTCTATTGTTGGAGCCGGGGAGATGGCATCCTGCTTTCCCTAATATCCCTTTGGAGGTTTTAGGAGCCGAGGATGTTGGCTGATTGGAAGATAGGTTTTCTGAGGAAGAAGTCTTTGTAGCCATTTCAGGCCTCAATGGTGAGAAGGCCCCGGGGCCAGATAGTTTCCTTATCGCATTAAGTCTTTTCAGTTGGGGTTGTTAAGGTAAGTGATGGATTTCTTGAGGGAGTTCTTTTGAGAAGAAGAGTTTGTGAAAGCTTAAATCTTCCTTCTTGGTGATGATCCCAAAGGAAATGTGAGGACATCAAAAGATTATAAGGTCTATTAGTGCTAGGAGAGTTTATAAGATCTGACCAAAGTCATAGCTAATAAATTTGAGAAGGGTAATTGACAGTGGTTTACCCCTCCCAAAATGCTTTCGTGGAAGGAAGGCAAATTTTGAATCTTTGCCTTAATTGCGAATGAAATTTATGGACTCAAGTGCTGAGAAAGGAATGAGGAGGGGTGAGTGCAATAAATTTAGACATTGAAAAGGCTTACGACCATTTAAATTGGGAGTTTGTGCTTGAGGTATTGAGGAGAAAGGATTTTGGCCAAAGATGGTTGTCTTGGATTTCCTGGTGCATGTCTATTGCTTCATTCTCAATCTTAATCAATGGGACTTTCGTCGGTTTTTTTTCGAAGCACGAGGGGTCTTCGGCAGGGGGACCCCTTTTCTCCGTATCTCTTTGTCTTGGGAATGGATATTTTAAGCCGTTTGATAAACAAGGTTGTGGAAGGGAACTTCTTGTCTGGTTGCAAGATCGGAGGTAGAGGAGGAGGAGAATTTGTTTGTCACACTTGCTCCATGCAGTGAGCTCTGGCATTCTACAAAGATAATCGACCATTTGCTTATATGGGGTGGATACGTGTGGTTCAGAGGCCCTCTTGGGAATGAAAATCAATTTGGGTAAAAGCGAGATTTTCCCTATAGGAGGGAGGGAGGGAGAATGTTGAGGCTTTGTGGCGGCTCTGGGTTGCAAAGCCCAGACAGGTTCCACCACGTACTTAGGTCTCCCACAGGGAGCCCATATAATCCCCGTCGAGATTGGGATTCTATTGAGGAAAGGTTTAGGAGGAGATTGACCATTTGGAAGTGCCAATATATCTCGAAAGGGAAAGAGTTACATAATAAAACGCACCACTGTCAAACCTTGCTGTGTTGCCCCGTGTCTCTTTTAGAATCAGAGTGCGAAGTGTGCAAAGGTTGGAAAAAATTCAGAGGGACTTTCTTTGGGGTAGGGGTAACCTGGAGAAGAAGCCTCATGTAGTGAATTGGGCCACGGTTTGCACAGAAAAAAAGGTTGGTGGCTTGGGCGTTAGAGGATTATACGAGCTAAATAGAGCCTTGTTAGGAAAGTGGAATTGGCGGTTCGCCAATGAAAGGAATTCTCTGTGGAGGGAGACTATCAGAAGAAAGTTTGGTGAGATGCAAGGGGGATGGTGTTCGGGGGAGAGCAAGAATAGTTTTGGGACAGGTTTGTGGAAAGAAATCAGGAAAGACTGGGAGGTTGTCCTTAAAAATGCTAATTTTGTGATTGGTGATGGTGGTAGAGTCAGTTTTTGGAAGGATGCTTGGTGTGGAGAGGTGGCTTTGTGCATGGCATACCTGACATTGTTTGGCTTGGCTGTCCGAAAAGAGGCTTTGATTAGGGAGGTTTGGGACATCTTGAATGAAGGCGGATGGACCCCTTGTTTTAGTAGGCCTTTTAATGACTGGGAAGTGACAGAGGTGGAGAATTTTCTGCATACGATTCAACCTTGGAGAGTGGTCTCAAATAGGGAAGATAGGATGGTCTTAAAAGGGAGTAATTCGGGTATTTATTCAGTGAAGCGATTGTATGAGGCATTGAACTGCACTGTCTCCAACTCAAGGTCTTTTCCTGCTCTATCAGTTTGGAACCCTTTGGTCCCTTTAAAGGTGGGCTTTTTTGCTTGGGAGGCTTCTTGGGAAAGGTGTTGACACTGGATCAACTCAAAAATAGGGGAAGACCCTTCAGCAAGCGGATGCTACTACCTACGTGGGGAGGAGGAGAGCAACAAGCCATCTTCTTATACCTTTGCCGAAGGCGAGGTACTGCAGGGCTTATGTGGCTATCTCAGGTTGGTTTTAGGTGGGTCTTTCCTTTCTCAGTTCGGTAGGTCCTCCTTGCTTGACAAGGAACCAAAGTGGGAAAGAAGCGTAAGAAAGTGTGGAGGGCAGCTCCTCTGTGCCTCTTTTGGACAGTGTGGCGTGAAATAAATAGAGTGACCTTTAATAATGAAGCCTTCTTTGCATACAGATTTTCATTTGTAATTTTTGGTCTTGGTCTAATTTAGTTTAGTGGGGATAGAGACAGGATTTTATTGGATTTTCTAACATGGATGGGGTATAGATGATTTTTTGGGCTTGGTGGGTTTCCGGTACTCTAGCCCTTTTACGGGCACCATCACATACTCCGGTGTATTTTTAGGCAGCTTAGCTGTATTTTTATTAATACATGCTGTTTTTATCCGCAAAAAAAAAAGGGTCATTACAATGAGGTAACAACAAGGTGAAGATACATATGTTCTCTCTTCCTAATCTCTCCTGAAGAGAGAGATGTGGTTTCCTCTTTTTCATATCAAAAAAAAAAAAAAAACTCTCCTGATATAAATATTGAACCCAGAAGACATGCATGCTTACTGTAGGATCAAGTTCTAGAAGACTGAACCTTGAAAATAAAATGATATAAAATAAAATAAAAAACACTATTAGGTTATTAGAAGCGAATGGGAAAAGCATATAGGACTCTCTAGGGATCGTTAGATTCAATTCTGTGAAGGCATTCAATTGAGAAGATTAAGCTACTATAAAAACTTCCATCCTCAACATGCCTCTGGAAACCTTCATAGAGAACATAAATGTCTTAGTAACCTCTACTAAGTGATGGTTATAATTGTTGGATTATTTGATCCAGTTTTGGGCTCATATTTGATTAATATGTATTGTGAACCCAAGGATACTAATAGCCCTAGAGATTCAAGTGATCTCCTAAAGTTGATTTTTTTGATTAAAAGGCTTTATGTATCAAAGTGCAATGTGGTCCTCTTATATGTAGAGACACAATATTTTTATTTTGTTAATGGCCCAAAATAAAAATACTACATTAACAAAATAAAAATATTAGCAGGTGAAGGGGCACTTGTGAAGAGTCACTTTCCCTATTATAAAATTCGTGGTCCCCAAATTAAGCATTAAAATTCATCTTTCTAAGGCACCCACATTCATTTTAGACAGAAAAGAGAGAAACTGAGGAACTCTCTCTCTGGGACTGTGTTATAATTTGGAAAGGTCAAAACACCATTTGATTCAAATTCATTAATCTCCAATGAATCCTTGTGGATTGGGTACACTTCCATAACGTCACTTTGTAATTCTTAATGATTAAGCATGATTGATCTGTAGGTCTTGGGTGATGATTTTCCTGCATAAAGATAAGTTTGTTTTCAACCATGAATTTCTCTACCATCATTCATTTGATTGATAGGTCATTCCATGTTCATATAAAATTAAAAAAAAACTGCCACATCTCTATTCTGCACTACTGTTAGTCCTGGTCGCTGCCGTCATGAATTTGTCGTGTTTCTTGATTTTGTCCACATTCAACATATTCTTGCACCTTAAGGATTATATATTTATGTACGCATCAACGTTCATGCTGGTTTGTGGATTTTATTTTTGAACCAAAGCTGTTTAATTTATGTCTCTATCCTTTTGCGCTCAAAAGGATATTGAATACATCTAATGAATGCTAGCTTGTTATGTTATTTCCTTTATAGCCTCATTAGTAAACACAAACTTAGCTGGTTGTGTTATTTCCTTTGTAGCTGCATAAAGTTACCACTTCACTTTTTTCAGGTTTAAAACATTTGGGGCACCAGATCCTCACCGACCACCTGAAGATATTGCCTTTTCTGTTGCTCGTTTTTTCCAGAAAGGTGGAAGTCTACAGAATTACTATATGGTATTTGAAATAATTTTATCCACTAACCCATCAAACTTTTCATTTTCTCTTGTCATTCACTATGTGTGCTATTCAAAGATAATCCCAGGATCCTTTTTCTCAACTTTTGTGCATAGCCTTATTTTACACTTTCTGTTTTGGTTTAGTATCATGGTGGTACAAATTTTGGTCACTAGCAAATTAGGCCATTCATCACAACTAATTCTGATTATAATGCACCAATTGATGAATATGGTGAGTCATCTGCAGTTCTTGCTCTAAGCACTAACTCATGAAACCGGTGCTAGAAAAAGCATTATTACATCAAACCACCTTTCACCACTCATTCTAAAACTTAATTATTTCTCACTGCCTTTCAGGTCTAGCTAGGCTTCAAAATGGGGACATCTTAAGGAGCTTCATAGAGCTTTAAGTCATGTGAGCATGTATTTAACTCTATGGTGGAACAATTGTAATTTGTCATTGGGTCCCTTCACAGAGGTGATTCCTTTCTTCTAACCTTTGGGCTTTTCAAGCCTCAGTTATTGTGTTTTTGCTGCTAGTTATAGTTATTAATCTCATTTATTATTAATGGTTTCATCAAAATATATTATTTAACGGTTTCATGTGAACTTAGTTTGGTAAAAACTTATCATGTTATTTCTTTTTAGTAAAATAGCAAAATTAATTTCAAACAAAATGTGAATCACAATGCCAATGAACATGATTTCATTTGCATCCCCACAAAATCTGAAACATATTTCTGGCAAGAGTTTCAGTTTATGTACTACTGCAATAAATATAGTAACCAAGATAAACAATACTGATGGGAGAAGTTTTGGATTACCTTTTTCAGATGCCTTAGAACTTTGATCGATTGTTCATAGTTGATCGATCCATCCTAATGAAAAAAAATTAGCTATTCAATAACAGAACAAGAAGATGATGACATGACTTTGAACTTTTTATTACCACTATGGAAGTTTGTCGAAAAGAGATCCCTTCAGACAATATAGGTGCTAATTAAGCAAATAATTGGTGAGGAGGCCCTGAAGTAAAGGACAATCTCTTAGAGTTATCTTTTAGCATTCCCCAGTGAAGCACTAAAATTTAGTTTATTTTATTCTTTTGATAATAAGCCATAAAACTTTAGTCTAATCGTGTTAGTTATCCTTATACTACCTTAATATCCATTATTTTGTATTCCAGTTTTCAAGTTTCATTTTATTTGAATCTGCTTTATGCCACTTTATCATTGGGCATCCAGTTACCAAATAACAATTATTTTTATAGGTCAATGTCTATACTGATTCCTCAGGAGGGTGTGCTGCCTTTATTTCTAATGTGGATGAAAAGGAGGACAAGATAGTAGTGTTTCAAAATGTTTCCTATCATGTGCCAGCATGGTCTGTTAGCATTCTACCGGACTGCAAGAATGTTATATTTAACACTGCTAAGGTAGGTTTTTGACATCTCTTTTGTGTCCATTTCTCCAAAACATCCCACTATTAAATCACATTGTAATAGTCTTATGATTGTGGTTGTCCAGAAATCTATAAATAAAAATCAGCAAGGTGTACAAATAGAAATAAATGAATAAATGTAAATTAGTAAGTATATCATATACTTCAAAGGATTCACAAAACACAAATTCTTGAACTAAAGTCTAATGTGGTTGATATCATCAGCAAAATTAGGTAGTACTTGATAAAATGAAAAATAAAAGAAAATGAAAACTCTAATGCTGAATTAATTGAAGAGTAAAGATGTTTTAACATCCTCATGAAACTAGAATTACTTAATTTAATTTGACTATTTGAAAATGGAAAAACCAAAAAGTTTGAAAATGGTTTATTTTATATATTTTGACCTTATACTCATGATGTGAGATATTTTTATTTATTTTCCAAATACCATATGTATACTATATGATTAAAGAAAAATATCCAATTGACATAAAGTATTATCTAGGGGTTATAATAAAAAACCTATAAGTTCTTCACGCTAAAAATAATTAAACAAATAGATAGTTACAAAAAATCTTGCAATTGAAATAGCTAAAAAGTTCAAGAAATTGTGGTTGAATAAACGCTTATATTTTGTTTACAAAGAAGCTGACCATATGAATACAGTCAGGTTTTTACCGCTAGTTTAGATTTAGATACCAAAGACTTTTATTATTGTTTTGGGTGGTTTCTTAAGTCTACTTATCAACCTTCCCTGAACCATGATTCTTCAAAAGTAGTTACTTATTGCTACACAAATGATAACTATGTTTCTTTGCAACGTGAAAGACATGTTGCCTTTGTCTTCAAGATTGAGAATGGTGACTCGGAACCTTAATAAGAAGATGGATAATGCTTCATTTGTAATATTTATTTTATAAAATTCCATTTAAGAGATCAAAAAATAAATTTTGATAAAAATACTAATTGAAAGAAAGGGCAATCACATTGCTTATAGTAGTTAATAAAGGCTTACACACTGATTTTTCAACAGGTTGGATCCCAAACTTCAAGAGTTGAAATGCTACCAGAAGATTTGCAGCCCTCACTTGTACCTTCAAATAAAGGCTTGAAAGGTCTTCAATGGGAAATATTTGTTGAGAAAGCTGGGATCTGGGGCGTATCTGACTTTGTTAAAAATGGTTTTGTTGATCACATCAATACCACCAAAGACACTACAGACTACCTCTGGTACACTGTAAGGTAGGTCTCACTTAGGGGAAAACTAATAGCATGTTCTTGTCACTTACGTATGGTTTTTGCACCTAAAATGATTTTACATAGTTTTCAAAAGTTTTGGTTAGACTCAAAATGGTTAAACCTTTGAACTGTTTGGTTCTGTGTTTAAAGCATTGTTGAGCAGTTTTGAAAACACAGAGAACACCATTTGGTCAAATGAAGAGTCCTAGTGGTATCATTTGATCAGCTGTAAATGAGCTGCCCCCAGTATAGATTGTCTTTGTCAAGTTAATATGACAATGAGACAAGACCTTGATGGAGAATATAAGCTACAAGTAATTGTTATGATATTAATTAGAATTATATGAAGCGCCAGCTACCTGGAAAGCCATCTCACCTTAAGTTTAAATACCTGTCATCGCATGTTGATACTGATGAGCTGTCATTGTGTTAAGCTTGAGACTTCTGATCAAACAAAAAATGTTAAGCTTGAGACTTCAGAGTTTTCAAGGAGCACTTAAATTGTTTGGAATTAACCCTTGTCAGGATTATTTAAAGTCAGGATCTTCAAAAATTCTCAAAATCTTGGTGGTTTTGGTTTTTTATTTATTTTTTAATATCTAAACCTAGTGCTAGTTGATAAGCACACATGCTTCTGCTAAAAATAAATGAAAATAGAATTTACCAAGAAACATAAATATTGTTCTTTATTTCATGATCATTGTGTTCTATGATAGTTTACTTCCGTATTAATTTTCATAGCAATTGATGAACTTGTTTTCAAGCTTGGGTGTTTGGGAATGTAATATACAATTCATAACAAATGAACTCTACATTGTAGTACAGTGCATTACTTGTGGTAGCATCTGATTCATATAGTATCTTTTTGTTGACAGCATAACTGTTGGTGAAAGTGAAAGTTTCTTGAACAAGACAAGCCAACCAGTTCTTCTAGTTGAATCCAAGGGTCATGCTCTTCATGCTTTTGTGAATCAAAAACTTCAAGGTTATTAATCTCTTCCAACGTTCTGTTTTTGCATCATTTCTTCTCTTGTTGTTTAACTGTCTGGAAGAGTAGTTTAATCGGAATGCAAAACAGCGCTTGTCATATATGTATTATGAACTTCTGTGCCCAAAACTTGTGCTTGTGACTGTCATTGCTAAGCTTAAGTTTCCATTTGTGCGGCTTTATAGTAGGACATTATGGTGTGAATGAGACAGAAATTTGCCATATTCTAATTCTTGTTGTAACCTATGAAGAGAGCAACACAGTAATTGAATCAATTAAAATTTAAATTAGATTACAACCAATTACTAGTTATGGATATTTATGGACAGTGGAATGAATAAAATACGATAAAAACATTCAATTGAGTGAAATGTAAGAACAATTTTCATTGTCATTTGTTATTTTTGTCCTGCATAGATTGACTCCTTTGTGTAACATGTACCAGCCAAGGTTGTGTATTTTTGAAGGATCCAACATCCCACACTTATTTTCATTTTATTTTTCTTTTGGTCTCTAATACATGTTTAAATTCCTCTTTGAGTTGTGTTATGGTTCACTCAAATTAGCCTTTTTTCTTTCAGTTACTGCATGTAATACATAGCCAGGGCTTGAAATTGTATGATGAAAATAAATTGAAAAAAGGAAAAGAAATGAAAACAGAAGTAAGAAAAAAGAAGAAATGTCCAGAGCTAAATTACATCAATATGCATAAAACATGTATTTTTAAATCCTTATTTATATTCTTCAAAGCCCTAAGTTATCTCACTTGTATTCTTATATTCTTAAACCCTTATTTCTCACTTCATACTTGCTGTGTTACTATAGTAAAATGAGAACAGATAACATTAATTTTCAGCATAGACACTGGTGACTTCTTGATTAATTACTCAGTACCTCTTAATATCATTTTTTATGATTTTCCTGTAAACCCTTGATTTCTCGGTGATTAGTTAAATGGCATTTTATCTAGGGATAGAGGCATATCAATACCATCAAGCTTATCGTTGATCTGCCTAAATCCTAATGAGTGTTTGTTTTATTAGGTATGCTCAACAGAAAATGTTGTTCCATTGTTATTTCTTTCTTATTAAATTGAAGTAATTTTGATACATGGTAGTGCCTTATTCTGATTGCATGTTATCTGTCTTCAATCTCTATTTATATCCCCCATATAGATTTTTGTCATTGTATATTACCCAACAATTTAAAAGGCACAAGGCGCACCCAAGCACAAAAGTCTCCTGCGGCTTAGGCGTTGCGCAAAGAGTGCGCTTGAGTGAAGTGAAAAATGACATTGGATACTGTGTTAATTTTTATAAAATATGATTCAAATCTAATTAGAATTAATAAAAATTTAATATTCCTGGCATTTGAAAAGAAACATTCGATAAAAAAAAGTAAAAGAAAAAATTTATATGAATTTCAATATATAATTACAAATTTCAAGAATAAAAGTGTCCAAAAAGGAAATTAAAGTCTACAAGGCGCGTCTCTTCAATAAGGTGCATGTTTTGGTGAGGCATTGTAACCAGGGGGTGGTTGCGCCTTGAGCCTAGGTGCGCCTTTTAAAACTAGGATATTACCCGAATGTTTATTTGAAATTTTCATGTTGCGTCACTAACTTCTACTCTGCCAATCTTCAATTGGTATCTTTATTGATATATCTGCATTTTCAACTTTCATATCAATATCATGTCAATGTTTTATTAACTTCCAAAACTTACCTCAATCATGTAATAATTTATCATTGGTTATCTTTTTATATTTTCTAATATTCAGGTAGTGCATCTGGAAATGGATCACATTCACCCTTCAAATTTAACTGTCCCATTTCTCTCAAGGCAGGCAAGAATGAGATTGCTCTTTTGAGCATGACTGTTCAGCCTACCAGTAAGTTGCTCTCTTTTATTTTATTACTTATGTGCTTGACACTCGCTGGCAGGATCTGATTGTTTATTTTGATTGCGACACACTAACTTTATTCGGTACAACAGACTATAGGCTTTTATAGGAAAAGAAATATAGTGCATGTGGTGTTTCAGCCTTCACAAGTCCTTAGATAAAATATTCATTGCCACTAGCTAGTTTGCAATTGCGTTGTTTGACCTCTTTTTGTACTCTTTTATTATTTCAGGCTAATTTCCATTTCCTGGATGCTGACATTTATTTATCATGAGTTATACCAGAGGTGTTTTAAATGTCAAACACCATTTGTATGGTGATTACATTAGTCAATTGATTGCTTTATTTCTCTCATCTACATTCATCAATTAGATGTAGGATATATGTAAGCAAACTAGTTGCAATTGATTGCTTTATTCCTGGATTTTTTGTCACAATGAATTTGCACTTTATTAAATTACAAACCTACTTGCTTATGGGAATGTATTATGGCTTGCAGCATTGCTTCCAAACTGGGTTTGAAGTTCCTTCAGTATCTCCATTATCATTAAATTTTTTCCTTATTTATTTATTGTGTGTTGTTTGTAGACTGCAGGACCATTTATGAATGGGTTGGAGCTGGATTAACAAGTGTAAAGATTAAGTTCAAACAATGGGATACTGGACTTATCTACACTTCCTTGGACCTACAAAGGTATTTCTCTTTGTTTTGCTTATCAGTTTAAATCCTAGGACCCTACTATTTCAAAAGCATTTTCATCTTAGTTTCATAAGAACCTTTAAGTAGTTTTTCCCTACAGAATGTGATTATAGTTTGGATTTACCAGATAACTATTTTTAACTACTGGGCCTATTCTTTTATGACCTAGATTATGTAGGCCGGTTTTTGGTTTCTGTAAAATCAACCACGAGGAGATCACCCAGCCATGTGGATCCTTCTTTACTTGCATGTCAATCATAGATGTAGTATCCTGATGAATACACAAAATTAATTCCCCTGCTTACTAACTTAGAACAGCCATTGTTTTAGGCTTTTGACACTTAAAGGCAAACCCCATATAGTTCAACTCACAGAAGGGCCAAAGGGAAAGGCCATAAAATTCATCTGTTAAAATATTTCCTTTAGGTTTACAAATCAAATAGTGAGGCTTCCTGCCTGAAGAACACTCTATTTTTAAGAAATTTATCTTTTATACTAACCTAAAACAAGGTCCAGTCAAATGACAAGTTTCTTTTCTTGTGTTTTAATTTAATTTATTTATAATTTTTATTAAATATTCTTTCTTTTGAAGACTGAGGCTTGAATGTGGTGCATGTTGGCCTCCTGCCTGGAGTATACCTGTTTATAAGAAATTCATCTTATAGATGTTAACCTAAAACATGGTCCAGTAGATTGACAACTTTCTTTTTCTGTGTTTTTTATTTTTATTCTTTGTATTTGTTACTTAGAAAAATATTTCTGTGTCATTTTAAAGAAAAATTTTATTTGTTATGATTTATTTGAGGACTTATACATTGTGATTTATTATTATTGTTATTGTTAGTAGTAGTAGCAGCAGTAAACCTCACGCCAAAACTTTTTATTATTAGTTGTTGGCGCAAATTGTTATTTTTATTATTATTATAAGTTGTTTGTACAAAAATGAGATGTTATGAAGCTTAGAAATCACACTGAAAAGAATCTAAGATTGTTATGCTTACCTTTTTAAAACGCTAGAAGCAGCAAAGAAACATGACCTGTGGGTGTTAAGGCCGTATAAGGTTCTATCATGTATCTCCAACAATAACCTGTGCAGATTTTAGCCAACTTGCAGCTCCAAAATCCTTAGTTGGCAGCAAGATCATATAAGATTAACTTAAATGATGAAATCTTTAATTATTCTGTGTACTATTTGGAAGTTCACTGAAAATTATCTCTGTTTTCATTATTTTAATTCTCAGATTGGTTTGCAAGGAGAACACCTACAAATATACAAGCCAGAGGGTTTGAATAGTGTTAAATGGTTATCAACACCAGAGCCCCCGAAGCAGCAACCTCTCACATGGTATAAGGTAAAAACCTGGAGAAGGAGCAATGCAGTTTCACTCTAGTTTCATTCTTTCTTAACTGAAATTGAAGGAACATGAAATAATTATTGCATGAATTTCAAAGAATACTTTGAACCTTGCAGGTTGCTGTGGACCCTCCATCAGGGGATGAGCCTGTTGGACTAGATATGGTTCATATGGGAAAGGGCTTAGCTTGGTTGAATGGAGAAGAAATTGGAAGATACTGGCTTGGAAGAGCTCTATACATGATAAATGTGTTAGGAATGTTATAGCAAATTCACATATCAGATAATCTTCACAGGATGTGAATGAACCAACATAAGATAATTAATATCAAGTGAAAGAAAATAAAAATGTGGATATGTAATTAGGAAAAGAAAAATGCAGATATCTAATTAGGAATTCACTTGTCCTTTTTGCTTTTCTTTGCAGCTGAAAAGCAACCAAACCAGATGCCTTTTAGAAACCTATAGATGAACCAACCACCAAAATTCCAGCATTTCCCAGGAAGGTACTGAGTCAAGATGCCAGTTTTTTGAAAACATTGCCCACCTGCACCTGTTTATATATTGGGAAAAAATTCAGATCCCATTAACCCATTCACGAGTTTTTAAAGCTTTAAAAGAATGTTTCTACTTATAATGTATTTTGATAGTTGAAATAGGACCTTCATATTACTTGGCTTCTATGCTTCAGAGCAAGTTCAACATGAACTATAAGTTCCCAAAACTTTGGGAAAAAAATTGCACTGCAAAACCTTTACCACCATAGTTTTAAAAAAAATACTAATGGCAATTCTTTAGAAGTTTCATACAGGAGCTTTTGAAGTGCATGCCATTGCTTGTCTTAAACCTAATAATGCCTTATTCTGTGGATTACCTGAAGTATTTGTATTATACTGGTATCACATATATATGTGCTGATGTAGTGCCAGGTTTTATTTGCCATCTTGTGTTGTATGAAAAAGGATGACTAGGATCACTTTCACGAAGATAAATGGCATAGGGGAAGAGAAATGGAAAAATAGCTTTCTACTAATTCTGAAAAGTTTCTCATCCTTCTGCATGGAACAGGTACCATGTTCCACGATCTTGGTTCAAGCCATCTGGAAACATACTGGTTATCTTTGAGGAGAAAGGTGGAGATCCAACTATGATTAGATTCTGAAAAAGAGGAAAACCACGATTGTTTGTGTGCTCTTGTTTCAGAGGATCACCCTACATTTGAACTTGAATCTTTGCATAAAGTGCAAATGAAAATAACAAAAACAAAGCAACCATTCATCTGAAGTGTCCTGAGAATACTCACATCTCAAGTGTAAAGTTTGCTAGTTATGGAACTCCTACAGGGAAATGTGGATCCTACAGCCAGGGAGACTGCCATGACCCTAATTCCGCTTCTGTGGTAGAAAAGGTAAGGACCCCACTGCCTCTGTAATTTCCATTATCTATAGTAGGTAAGGACATAGGATTCCAGTTGTTATGACATTCAGAAGAATGATATATATAGATTTTTTCTCAAAAAATATCTTCATAAGTAACAAACAAAGAACCTGACAAATGAGTGAAATGAAAACGGAAAAATCAGCCACATATTTCATAGATAGGTGAGGGTGAATAACAGCTTAAGGAAGGTGAACTTTTAACACCTCTTGAATCAATCTATGTTGCTACCCTTAACCGTCTACATATTCTGCTGTCATATTTTGTTCCAACATTTATTGAGGTTGTTTCTCTTGAGGCTAAGCACAGTTACCACTTCATTAAGTGTGGTTCCTCAGTCTCAGGCCTTTACTATGTGCCGTCATGTATTTCAGATTTTCTTGTTTATTATAGTGATCTATGTTGAGGCATTCTTTTGATTTTCTTGCAGTTGTGCTTGAGTAAGAATGATTGTGCCATAGAATTAACAGAAAAGAATTTCAGCAAGGATTCATGTCCAAGCACAACTAAGAAACTTGCTATTGAAGCAGTGTGCAGCTGAAACTACCAGTTCCAGAAGAGACTGTATTATTAGTAGTTTCTTACTTTCACTTATTTACATATGTAGCAGAAAACACTGCTGTTTGGTCAATTTTGATTTTTATTATTAGGGTACAGTGTGTTACACTGGCATGAATCAAGCCAGCATGGGGTCCATTTTATAGGCATCAAATCCTGATTTGTTTTATCAATAAAAAGAGCTTCTAAGTGAGTTCTCTGAAATTAGGTTCACTTTTACAGTAAAAGACTCAGATATAATAGAGAGCTTTGATTTCAATCAGCTTCTTCCTTTATCTTAAAAGCTTCTTTATTTGTCTATCAGGTGGTATGAGTTGTTTCTTTTCTCTTAAAGCTTTTAAGATAATGTGTTGTTTAAACTTATCAGAGTTTCTGCTTGGGCTCATCAGTGCATTTTCCCCATTTGTTTGTCTCCAAGACTGTTTAAGGTATTATTATATTGTAATACATACGCTGTGTGGTTTCTTTTAATGGAAAGTGTTAAGAAAAGAAGATTCTCAAAAAAAAAAAAACAGTATAAATAAAATTAACATATACATTATTAAATTATATAATCCTTTATATTGATAAGTTGAAATAAGAAATTCATTTGTAGTGGCAAGTAAAATAATTTGTTAGATTTAACTCGATATTTTTTCCTTTACTTTTATTTCTTTCTACTTTCATTAAGATTTGTGTTTCTTTTCTCTTACATTTTCCCTTAAATATTTGTGTTTAGGTCCCAATCAGAACTGAAATATTTGTGAATAAAGAGAGATGGTTTGTGCTGAAAAATTCCATGCCAAATGCATTGAAAATACATTGCTTAAATACAATTGCTTGGACTAAATAAGACAAATGCAAATGATCATTTCTTCAAAGTTCTTCGTTCTTTGATTGCTTCAACAGTCATGTACTGATGTTTCCCATGTCTACCTCACTCTATTTCGACTCACGTATTTTCTATTTGGCTTCCATCTTCTTGAAGACTTCCTTATTATTCAAGAGTAATCTTGTCCCAAGATTGAATCCATGGAAACGAAGTTTGATTCGTTTGAAGTTAGCTGCGTCTTCCCAAGTTGAGTCCTCTGCTGGAAGATCTTTTCAGCTTATTAGAAATTCCAGAACAAGTACAAACCTGTTTTTCATCCAAAAACAGTCTCTGGTAGGGAAGAATGGCGTGTCAGTTATGGGAAAGAAAATAGTGGAGGAATTATAGTATGATCACCAGCCTTTTGCAGAATGGGATGGGTTAATCTTTGAACGTGCTGGGGTTTTAATCTGTATGCCAGCCTGGCCAATTCGCTCGATCATCGGAAAATGACCATAATATTTTGCAGTAAGTTTTTGGGAGGCTCGACGAAACATGGATTACTATCTATATGGTTGGACCTCGACGTATACCCAGTCACTGATCCCAAACTCCAAGTCTCCCTACTTGGTTGCTTCATCCTATTTTGAGCATTATGGAGATTTTCTTTAAGTTGTTGTAACAATGCATCTCGGGAAAGCATGGATTGTTCGACTCCATTAACTGAAGAGGACCTTGGTTCATAGTGTGGGATCGTTGGAGGGTGACGACAATAAACCATGGGAAAGGGTTTCATGCCTGCATTGGAATGATATGAGGTATTGTAAAGGTATTTGGCCCATGGGAGCATCGATAACCATTTCTAGGTTTGTTGATGGACAAAACACCTGGATATTGTCCAAGCATCTATTCACCACATTGTATTAGCCGTTGGATTGAGGCTGGTTGGAGGAGCTGTGGTAAAGGTTTGTACCAGACATGTTGAAGAATTCATCTTGAAAATGATCAAGGAACAGCGAATCTCGGTTTGAGATGATGGTCTGTGGCAGCCAATGTAGTTTGACGACATGAGCAACTGTTGAGTTTTAATTGTCTATTTCTTCGTCTCTGGTGTTCTACGAGAGGATAGCTACTTCAGAGATTGAGATGGATGAAGATTTGATGGAAGTATGTGAAGTCTTTCGTAGGACCAAGAAGTAGCTCGGACTAAGACCGTCCCACAATGCAGGGACGTGTGAGAGTTGGAGATAGGACTAGACACAAAGCTGACGTGGGATGCAAGATAGTCTGCTAGCTTGGAGGCTAAAGAACTGGGGGAGAAAGCAACCGATGGGCCTGAGATGATTTTCGGCAAATGGATAAAGATCAAATCAAGAGGATCCAAAATTCTAAGCTATCAAACCAAAATTAGAAATAAAATTAGAAAGTTCTATTTTACGAGAGGATATTTGATTAGCAAGTTTCCTATTTCGATTGTCATAGCTTAAAGGTAAGTACATAAAATAGAAGGTATGATCTAGAGTCATATTAGGATAATGATCCAGTCCTATCAAGACTTCCAAGAATGAATCTCAATGCTATAAATTCGGAGCTTTGGAAGTTCTCATCCGCAGTTTTAGGAGCGAGCTTGAAGAATAAGCGAAATACGGATGTGTTGAAGAGAGTTCGAGTGGGATACTCGTTTAGTATTACGTTAGAGCCTTTCCACCTTGTGTGAAAGATGATGCTCTTTATTTTCTTCATTTTATATTGATGTATTATGGAATATGGGTGTGCGATCTTTGTAAGAGGAGTTCATTAGATTGTATGGGTGATTAAGGTTTCGAAGGGATGTAGGTAGGGAGGAGTCTCGACCATATAAGCCCTAATTGTAAACCTTGAATTAGATTAGTAAAATCCTTACTTTAGAGCATGGCCTCATGGACATAGGTGGTTCCCAGACCATGTAAAAAGATTGTGTGACTTGCTGTGCATACTTTATGTTTACTCCCGGAGACACAGGCGTCCCAGGAGCATTCAGACGCATTGCACAACATCTGAATGTGAACACACTCCCAACATTTGGATCTATGTTCAAGAACACACACTTAGTTCTATCAATTGGTATCAGAGTTGGTCACTCTAAGTTACTAAGTGAGGTCCGTGTTTACTCTAACTAATTGTGTGTGAGTATCAAATGGATTTGATGAAAGAAGGTGGTTCTACTAGTTGTCATCCTTTTCTTGATGGGAAAAATTATGGGAACTGGAAAGCGAGGATGTGTGCCTTTATAAAATCAATTGATGAAAAGGCATGGAGATCAGTTCTACAAGGATGGAAGCTGCCTACCAAGACTGATGCTAAAGGGAAAATTGTTTTTAAAGACGAAGTTGATTGGACACCTGAAGAAGAGGTCCTATCCACCTAAAATTCACGTCCCTTGAAAGTAATCTTCAATGGTGTTGATCTCACTCAATTCACGATGATCTCCACTGTCGATGTAGCCAAGGAAGCATGGGACATTCTTTGTGTCTCTTTTGAAGGAACCGATGCAGTTCTTGAATCCATGTTAGAACTTCTTACATCAAAGTTTGAAAACTTTCGAATGAATGAGGAGGAGACTATTAGAAACTTCAATGGAAAATTATGCAACATAGCTAATGAATTGTTTGCTCTTGGGGAGAAGATTTCAGAAGAAAAGCTTGTCAAAAATATCCTTGCCACCGAGGTTTGCATACAATGCAACATAAATAAGGGAGACAAAAGACTTAAAAAAGATAAGACTTGAAGAACTTATGGGATCTCTACATATGTTTGAAATAGAATTGAGCGAAGAGTCCAAGGAAAGGAAGAAGCTTATGGGACTAAGGGTTGAGTCCAAACTAACCCTTAATGAAGGGAATGAGCTTTCAGAATCTGTGGCCTTTCTATCAAGGTTGAATACTTAGGCGAAAGGTAATGCTCATACTCGTAAAACTTCATATGGTACTTTTAATCCTATAAAGTTTGGCAAGACACAAGGAACTCCATAATCAAATAACGAGAACAAGTCAATCCAATGCAGAGAATGTGAGGCTATGGTCACATTCAAGTGAAGTGTGCCAACATAAAAAGGAACCGATCCCTCCTTGCTACCTGGAGTGATGATGAGTTAGAATATCACAAAGTAGATGAGGAGCAAGACAACTAACCCATTGCTCTGGTAGCGATGTCCTCGATTCTTGAACCAATCATAAACCATCAAGATGTTTTAGAGGATTTGGAAATCAACGTCCGAACACTACCTGATCAGGTCCCTCAAAGTCCCCAAACCCACGCTAGTCGAAACGAAGAAGAGAAAAGAAATCTCTATCTGAAGGCTTTTTACATTTGTATACGAGTATTATCACGAAAGTTGGGTAAACCTGGTAAAATCAATGAGAATCTTTGAAATTGAGTTCTCTGACTTAATTAGAGATAATGGGGCTATAAATAAAAAAGAGGTAGATACTCTAAAAAGGAAAATTCTTAAGAACAACATGTCTCAATCTAAGTTAGATCATCTCAAGAAAATAGTGAGAATGATGAACTCAGGAACCATGTCCCTGGATCACATTCTTTGTAAGGGAACTACATCCAAGGCTCGGAAGGGTATAGGCTATCAGAAGGGATCTTGAGACTCAAAGCCAACGACTCAAAAGGAGATCCTATTGGCTTAAGGCTGTAAGCATAGAAGACCCAGTCCGAAAGCTCTCAAGAACTGGTACATTAGGTTTGAACATGAAAAAACAAGAGGGAAGGTAAGGAAATTAGATGCTACTATTGCCCAAAGATGGATCACATTAGATGCCACTACAAACACTACAAATCTTACCAAAAGAAGAAACTAAGAAAAAATCAGTGGGGAAGCCCACCTCGGTTGAAAAAGGAAAGACTAAGAGCTTCGTCATACTTACCTCTCTCAAAGCTAAAATAAAAACAAAGGTGGTACTTTGATAGTGGAAGCTCATGGTATATGACTAGTAACAATTGGCTGCTATCCAATGTTCTACCATCCAGTTTGGACTATGTGACCTTTAGGGACAATGCCAAAGGAAGTGTTCAGGGGTTAAGATCACTAAACGTTCCCAATTTGACAAAATTAAGGGACATCCTTCTTGTTGACGGACTAAAAGCCAACCTTATCAGTCAATTGTGTGATCAAGATTTATTTGTAAAATTCACAAAAGACAAGTGCATTGCAATATATCAGGATTACCATCATATTATGGAAGGAAACAAGTCATCAGATAATTGCTACCTATTGGCGAGTCTAAACACATGCCTAAACACAATTCAAAACAATATTATCCTCTAGCAAAGACGGATGGGACATGTGAACCACAATAGCCTCAAAGACACCATTGCTACCAAAGCAATAGGGGGAGTTCCTAATCTCAAAGGAGAACTAGAAAAAATGTGCGAGGACCATACCAATAAGGCATATAAGTCAGGAACGTCCACCAGTCCTAACTTGGCTCTACCTCTAGAGTATTGGAGTTGGTCCACATGGATCTAATGGGACCCAAGCAAGTGGAAAACATAGTTGGAAAAAGGTATGTTTATGTATGTGTGGATGATTTCCTTAGGTTCACTTGGGCAAAGACTGTTCAAGGAGCATAACAACATACTTATAAAGATCAGAAGAATAAGGAGTGCTCATGGTAAGGAATTCAAAAATTCCTTGTTTGAAAGTTTCTACAGGAAGAATGGTATAGAACATGAGTTTTCAGTACCTAAAACCCCATAACAAAATGGGATAGTCAAAAGAAAGAACAAGACTCTCTGAATGGCTGAGTCATGCTAAAAGCAGGAATTTTAAGGCTAAATTGTAGGCGAAGCAGTAAATACAACATCTTATCTCAAATTGAGTCTATCTAAGACGAAACTCACAAAACTACATCGAGATAAGAAGGTAAAAACAAATTTAAAACATCTTCATGAACTTGGTAATCTGTGCTTCATCCTGAATGATAGGGAACCAAGAGGGAAGTTTGATGCCAAGAGTAATGGAGGTGTCTTTCTAGGATACTGTTGACTATTTTCTTTATAGGGATCAAATTTATGCTACTGTTACTAAAGGACTATTATCTAATCCCCAGTAAAGACATCAAAAACTTTTTGACCAAAATAGAACATGTATGCTCATAATAAAAATGCTTTGTCATTGAATTCATTGAAGATTTAGTTTGGTCAAAATGTTGCAAGTGCACAAGTCGTACAAGTAATAAAAGTGGACCTATAAGTCCGGATATCCGGATATCATTCCCACAGAGATAAAAAATAATTTAAAGTTCAACTACTAACTACTCAAGTTCCACACTATTTGAACTTCCATTTCATATAATTTTCAGTAACCTAACTAGAAATTCCCTACTGTTTTAAATTTCTACATATATGAGGAAAATTTAAAATCTTAGACCTAACTAGATTGAACCCCGGATTATTCTTTGGAAGTAGATAAGGATTTCATTTGCTATAGAAATAATCAATTCACATAACTAATCTAAATTCTATTCTTTCATGGATTGGAATAAAAAATATCAAGGTAGGTAGTATGGTTTGAGGATCTCCCATAACAATACATTTCATTGATTAGAAGTCATGTTCATTTTATGAAACATGTATCTAACAATTACTTGTAATCAGATTTCTCTACCCTTAAGATGCGGATATTTTCTTTTCAATGCTTCACTGCCCATTTCTTATGACTTCATATTTCTTGCTTCGAATGGGGCCATTTCCATATCTCTACGAGATGAATGATATCTCATCATGAGATCTTAAAGAGTTCTCTCTTTCCTTGATTATATCTAAGCTAACATAGGATCGAGATCATTTCCTCGAGACCAAGGAAATCTCTAATTGATTAAATTGATAGATCATCAACTAATTCTCAAACCATGAGTAAATTATTGATTTATCTAAGTAATCTTTCACTAACTCATTAGTTATTCCAATAAAAGTTTGCTTATACCCCTAAGTAATGCATCTGTATCTCAGGAATCTCGACTACTGTGTCACTCGGAGGGCCTCACGAAATCGAGGAGCTAGACAACAATCCTTAATTGGGTATAAGTTACTAATGTTGGGAACAATTCATTTCATGAAGAACACCATTCAAATAAATTCAAATTTCTTAATCCAAGAAATCTCCTTCTAATTATGCAGGAAAGACCATAACTAACATCAGATCTTTCCCAGCGGAAGTTGGGTTTCCAGAAAACTAAATCGCAGTAAACACTAAAATACTGATCAAGAAATTTCCAATGCAATTGTAATCAACTGAAAGAAATAAATTTCATCTTTTATTTGAACTATATTAAATTCAGAAGCGATAGTAAGATTCAGTCTTCAACAAAATAGCTCAACTTCGAAAATTCTAAACAATTCACTATTTCAAGTCCAGTAACAAATTGAAATCTACGCTCATTCTAATCGAAAATAAAAAAGACAAATATAATACAAAAAGGAGTCCTCGGCTCCGTGCTTGGTTTTCCACCCGATTAGTTGCCTCACTTTCCCTCAGATGTTTCTATTTATAGGAGCTGAGTTTGGGCCCTAAATTCAAGTCTACATTGTGGATTCCAAAATTCTTGATTGCATTCTTGATCGCGACTGAAGTGTTGTGTGTGAGAATTTAATTCTTTGTTGCAGTTCTGTTGCAACATGCGGCGTGCCCAATAAACGGTATTTGTTGTTTCAGCATGTTTATTTTGTCGCGACAAAGTTTCCTCTGTCGCGACACGTCTTCTTTGCTTCTTTAACACTTTATCCTACAAGGTCTGTCGTTTTGTTCATTCTATGTCGCGACATTCTCATGTGTGTTTTCTGGAACAATTATGTTGCGACATTGACAATTGTGTTGTGACATCGTTTCTGTACAGCTTCTTCAAAATTGTGTCCCGACCTAATTTCTATGTCGCGACAACAGTTCTGTTGGTTCTTGTTGCAACAATGTTTCTTGTATTGTCAGCATTCCTGTCGCGACCAGGAAAGTTTGTTGCAACAGAGTCTTGTCTCCACTTAACTTGATTTCTTGTTACAACTTCATTTTTATGTTGCGACATAGTCTATTGGTGTTGTACATGTTTTTACATCGTGACTGGTTTCGTATCGCGACAGAGACTTTCATGGCTCATCTTTGTATTCATGACCAGTTCTGTTGTGTGATAAGACTTCTCTTCATTGTATTTAGAATCTTTGTGTAAGATGGAAAAGTCACATCGTGACCTTGTTTATCGTGTTCGGCTTATTACGTGTAGTGACCTTAATATCTCTGTCACGACATCAAAACTTCTCTTCAACTTGAGTATATGTCTCAACATTGAACTCTTTATTGCAGCTCCGGTCAATTCACTAAGTCAGCTCACTTGTAATGACTTTGTTTCTCATCGAGGACCGAAACCTTGTCTTTTAGTGTCACGTGGGCTACTACGCCACATTGTCTCAACGAGGCTTTTCTAAGTTGTAATAATCGATTGTCATGATAGGAGCTTTTTATGTAAGTGACATAGATTACGCCTTCTATTTTCATATGTCGCAACATAAGCGGGTTTATCGCGATATTCTTCCTGTGTGCTCTTTGATTTCTTGTTGCGACATACAAAGATGCCTTGCTCAGCGACGAGTCTCACACTTTCTTCCTGTTTAGTGTCGCGACGGGTTCCTCACGATTTTGACATCCGGCATAAAACCACATCGCAACATTATTTCTCTTTGTCTCGATTGACTTGTTACATTCTTCTCATGTTACGTCCGCGACCGCGATAACGTCGCGACATAGCTCTTCTTCTATATTCAGTCCTTTGTGTTGCGATAAAAGAAATATTGTCGTGACAGATTTCCTTAGCCATTTGCTTGAACCTTTGTTGCGACACATAGAACTCTGTCGCGACATAGACTACTGCATTTGCTCTTTTTCTCTTCTTTCTTGCTTAAATTTTCTCCGTTTTAAATTAAAACCTGCAAAACAAAAAGTTGGTGAATAATCCATAATTTGGCATTAAAACAGATCTGAATATACTAAGCCAGCCATAAAATGGATTAAAAATATAGATGGAGTTTAAGACTCATCAATTCTAAACTTAAAGTTTTAGCGTCCTTAAGCAAGAAAAAGAAAATTTTGTTTGTCACTCAAACAATTAAGCTCTATTTTTAGGGACATTTTTCTGTTTTCTACTACAATCCTCTTTGGATCAGCTTCCTGAATTGAACTAGTTAGTTGCAGCATGGTTTCAAATTTAGTTTTCAATTCAAACTAAGGGAAAATTTTCAATTCCTGTCATAAAACAAATTACTGATTTCTGAAATGTAAACAATTCAGTCAATTCATCCTGATCTGTGAGTGTGTGATGGTCTTCTTTCCCTTTCTCGTATTTCATTAGCTAATCTTGTAACACCCCAGTATTTAGCGAGTTTTTCGAGCATGTTTAGGAGTGCATTTTGTAGCATAATTGAATGTTTCATGAGTTAAATGCGAAGCAATTAGCAGAGACAGGAAATTTACAAGATTTAAGGATAAAATTATAATTTATCCAAGAGGACTTAAAAGTCATAAGTTAACAAGATTTGAGACGAAAATGAAGTAAAGGAAACTTGAAATACAAATGGGCAAGAGTTGGAGCCAAAGCAAATGAAAGGGTGCAAAAAATGAGTTTTGAGGGCCAAACGTGGCCTTAACAAAACATGGATTTAAAGACAAAGAATTGGTCTCATTTTGAAGGAGAACAAACCGTGGGGAGAAGAAGGGGAGAAGAAGAGGAAGGAAGAAGAAGAAGAGGAAGAAGAGGGAGGAGCCAAAAAGGTATGGAGCCCAGCAGCTAGGTATGGTCTTGTATGAATTTCCATACAATTGCATGGTTATTAGTTGTACCCTAACCTAGGGTTTGTTAGGATTTCATCCTAACCAAAGATGTATTGAAATTAGGATTAGTAAAACTCCAAATGACACAAGAAAAGTAGGGAATCCTTCCTTTGAGAATGGATTCATGGTTTAATTGTAAGTAAATGAGTTAGGGTTTTAGAACAAACCTAATTAGCCTATATGATTTGTAGCCCAAAAATACCCTAAATTTTTATAATAAAATTTATTATATATTAGGGTATAATTGGGCCAACAGGTATTTTAAGAATTATTAGATGAATATTGATTAAATGATTGTGAATCGAGAGGAAATAAACCCAAGTGAAAAGAGAAAATATAGAGTAGCAAAATGGGGGGCCTAAGGGTCCAATTGTAAGTAAGTTTATATGTCTAAGTGAAATTAGGAGAAATAAATGAGTAAAGGAAAATAATAGAATTTCGAATGAAGAATAATAGAAATAGGGACTAAATACAAAAAAATAAAGAAAAAATCAAGGAATGGGCATGTGGCATGTAGGAAGGCAGTTTCCTCCTTTTTAAGAAAGTGCGATTAAGGGTGATCCATAAGAAAAGGAAAACAGAAAATAGGAATGTTTTAGAGTGAAAAGCTCTCCGCTACTCTCTAGATTTCCCAACGATCGGACCATAGGTCTCAGCGAAGCAAGAGGGAAAGTCCTTCCTCGTGATATGTAAGGCGCAAGTAGAGGCCACGGAATCGGAGTTTCGACAACCTCCAGAGGTGAGTCTTCTCCTACTTTGATTATTTTCTACCACAGGGTTCTGCGAGTGTGGTGGTTATCTTGCCTTAGGAATGTTTGGTTGTATTTTAAGCCCATTGGGAAGAATTTCTGGCATTGTAGTAGTGCGCATTGGCTAGACCTTAGAGCTGTTTTGGGTATGAAGTGAAGAGGGAATTTGGTAGTGAGTCCTTCTAGTAAATTGTAGCTAAATCAGACTTGATGTTAGGCTTTTGAATTTCGGTCGGACCTCGTAGGTGAGTTATGGTCGGCTTTAACTAGGTCGTGCGGCGAGGTGTGGGCCCCGTGGCGGGGTCGGCGGGACCTCATGCGGCGGGGGTCGGCGGACCTCATGCAGCAGGGGTCAACAGACCTCATGCAGTAGAGGTCAGCAGACCTCGTCTGGCAGTCCGTGGAGGTCGGCGGACCTCATGCAGCGGAGGTGGTAGGGGCCTCGTGCGGCGAGGTCGGCGGACCTCGTGCACCCGAGTCGGCGGACCCCATGCACGGAGGTCGCGGACCTCATCGGCGAAGGTCGGCGGACCTCATGCAGCCGAAGGTCAGCCCGGACCTCATGCGGTAAGTCAGCAGACCTCATGCAACGAAGGGGTTAGGACCTCGTCACGTAGAGGTCGGCGGCCTCGTCTGTGAAACTCGGCTCGTCGGTTCGGTCGGCTGTCGAGTTTGACTACGATATGACTCCCGCGACTTTGGAAGGTCATAACTCCTTCGTCCAAACTCCGATTCGGGTGTTCTTGAACTCTATGGAAAGCCCATTGAGTCAAGAATACATTCATATGCCTGAGGAGGATATTGGGTGTCAGACCGAGGTGTTAGAACAAGCTCAACCAGGTCAGCTCAGCTCGGCTAGTTCAGGTCAGCTCGACTGGGTTAACTACGTATGACCTCCAACTTCGGAAGGTCATAACTCCTTCGTTCGAACTTCGATTTGGGTGTTCTTGGACTCTATGGAAAGCCCATTGAGTCAAGAATACATTCATATGACTGAGGAGGATATTAGGTGTCAGATCGAGGTGTTAGACCGAGCACATCGAGGTCAGGTCAGCTCGTCCAGATCAGGATTTGACTACATATGACCTCCAACTTCGGAAGGTCATAACTCCTTCGTCCGAACTCCGATTCGGGTGTTCTTAGACTCTATGGAAACCCCATTGAGTCAGGAATCCATATATATATATATATATATATCTTGTTGAAATTGGAACTCATATTAAACTCAGAAATCAATCACAACAAAACTACTAGTACACCACAGGTGTTCTTTAATGGTTTTGGAATAGGGACTGGCGGAGAAAAGCCAAAGCGGAATTAAGATTCCAAGGATTGGAATCCAAAGTGCAGGATTTTTGGGTTTGTTCTCTGAGCTCTGATTCCTCGTTTCAAGTTTTTTGCATGTTTGTTAAGCATATTGAATTGATTTAATTGATTAGAAAAGTGATTGTGAAATGTTTGCATATAAAAATTGCATGATTATTGAAAATAAAAGTTGTTTATACAAAGCGTACACATTGTACTATATTTTGCTATAAAGGATTTGAACGCCCTTAATGGGAATGTTAATCGTTTAGTTAGTATTAAGGATGAATTGGTAGCCGATAGGGTCGAATATCACCAGTGCGAACCAGCGCGTGATGTGTCACTCAGGTGCTGCTTGCCGGGGCAGTATCGGTAGTGTTCGCTGTTGATTGTTTATAACCGGTCCAGCCCGACCAATGAGACCGTCTTTGTGTTATAAAACCATTGATCTGCGACTGCTGACCAGCGAGACCGTCTTGGTGACTCTGATATCCTCTCTCAGTGAGTTCAAGTCGTTAAGGGCATAACTGAATTGATTGACAGAATTGAATTGAATTTGTGAGCATATTTGAATTGATTTGAGATTGTGAAATATTGAATATGAAAGTGTATTTTGGGATGATCAATGAACCATAACTGATTGTATATAAAACAAGTATATGTATTGTATTTATGATCATCCGTAAAGATTTGAAAGTTTTGAATTGTTAAATTGCATAATTTGATTTAAGCGAAATTGAGAATGGATTTGTATAGGAACCACTAAGCATGAAAATGCTTAGCGTATTGTTCTGAAAATGCGCGGTCTTAGAAGTGATAGATAGTGATTGACGGACCCAGATCGAAGGAGCGTCGGAGTCGTAAAGAAGGAAATTTCGAATTATGCTCGGAGCATGTGCACATTCATTTTCATGTTTTCTTTTGGATATTAATATTTTGTAAAACAATTTGAACTCTGAACATCTATTTTGTAAATCATTTAGAAAAGGCTTGGATGCCTTTATTGTAAATGTATTTTGTTAAGGTAAATGTTCTGGGCTTGCGATTTGAAATACGCTTCGCAAGAATATGATTTTGAGTGATTGAGTGATTTTAGTGGCATCCGGTTTCGGTTCGAATCTGCCAAGCAGATTAGGTCAGATTCGGGAAAGGGGCGCCACATGATTGGGTTGTGTATGGGTCATAACCCATATTAGAGTGGGTTTGAGAGTAATTTATGATGGATTTTTGAAATAAGATAAGTATTGAAAGAGGATTTGAGAATAAAAGAGATTATAAGATGAATTTGAAATGGTTTTGAGGTGTATATAGAGTATAGGGTTGATTTGGGTATCAACATATGGAAAAAAAGGGAGAAAATACACATTCTGGGCATTTTCGGGGGACATGTACCGGTACACCCTACTCTGTTTTGACCAGTTTTCTTATTTTAGCCATAACTTGCTCATTTCTTATCCGATTTGAGTAATTCAAGTGGATAATTAAACTACACTTCAAGGAGAACCAAACATCCAGAAGCAGACATCGTCAATTCTGACTCTAAGTGGTCAAAATTCACTCAAAGTAGGTATAATCCGGCGAGTGCAGCTAGGTTGCTCATAGAGTAGTTCGGATTGTTTTGGACGTAACTTGAGTTTCGGTGCTCCGATTTAGGTGATTCCAGTTGGAAATGAACCCTTAGCACCTTAGCTTCGAATGAATACAAAGAACTAGGGTCAGGTATGAAGTTAAGCCTCCTGAAAAAAATAAGAAATTCAACTGTTCCTAGTGTGTCCGGGGTAAACCCGACTAGTTTGGCATGAAAATGCCATAACTTTGGATTCGGATGATTCAATTAGAATGATTCCAATTTCTAAGAAAAGTAGATGCATTGAGGGACAAGAATACATGAACGATGTGTGAATACATCGGTATTCTGTAAGTATCTGAAATGCCATATGGAATAGGCATGAAACTTGAATAATAGGATATGAAACATGAAAAACGAACTGTTATGAACTCAACATGAATATGAAAGATAAATGTCATGATCATAGAATGTGATTAAGAAAGGTTATAAGTTCTCGGGAAAAGACATATGACAATCAATTACCTAGGACCAAGAATGAATGAGTGGACGCCCCGCTGGTGCTCGCACTCCCGTTGGTGCTTCGACACTTCGCATGGCACGGCACTCCCGCTACGTGGTTAGCCACGCTGATTGGTGCTCCTATACCCCGGTGCTACGCACTCCCGTTGCTATGAGCAGCACGTCCCGACGGTTCAGACACTTCGCCGGTTGTCAGGTGACCAAAACATGTTTGCACATTTATGCATTAGTTATGCATGCAAGATTATAACGTTATTTCATCAAGGACTACTATCTAATTCCTGAAGAAATAGCCATAAACTTGTTGTGACCAAAATACATATACAAATTTATGACACTATTACCAAAGGACTATTAACTAATCCCAGGAAATAGTGCCATCAACTTGTTGACATCATACTATCATAACCAAAAATCTCTTAGAGTAGAACGATTTAATTTATTGGTTTTGGTCTGAAATTCTGCAAGTGCACAGGTCGACAAGTAATAAAATGGATTTAAGCCCGCATATCGATCCTACGTATCTCAAGAATTTTTCATCAACTACTCCCGACCACTCGAAAATTAATACTATTCGACCATAAATTGATAAGGGTGTCCAAAGATGAAAGTTTGGAAATTAACTAGTTCAAAGAGAAATGGACATTCAAATAGACTCCAAATAAAACAAATGAAGGAAAATAAATTCCTACAAAGAAATGAACAGCGCTTATCATAGGAAGACACATCAAGAGAAACAATTATAGTGAACGATCACCTCGTAGTTCATACCGAATTAATTTTTGATTATCTCAAGTTTCAAAATCGGGCCTAAGGCAATTGTAGTGCAACCGATCTCTCCACGCTCCACACTTCGTTATTCCTTCTTCCCGATTCTCTCGACCACAGGAACGAGATAACTACTTTAACAAGAACTTCCTTAAGCCGGGTATTTTTCTTTGCAATACTTCATACCCATTTTATGGACTCGTACACCTTAGCTCCCAAGTTATCGGTCAAGGATATACAACTTCCAAATTACTCTTCCTCGAATTAAAATAGATCAACCTTTCCTCGATTAGATCTCGCCTAACACTCTGGATTGGCCTCACTATCCGACCGAGGTGAAATTCCCGCTTGTTTAAATAGATAAGTCGCTCAACTCGTTTCTTGACTTCAAGTGAGAAGAGGATTTATCTAAGTGAACTTACAAAGCTCAAAGATCCCTAATAGCAAAAAGTTAGTATACCAAAGAAATGTACATTACTCCCGTGATTGTCTTCCCGTGGTCACCGTGAGGACCTTGAAATCGTGAGTAATGACGCAATTCTTAACTAGGGTATAGTAAACCGATATTCAGATCCAAAATCAATAAACCCATAATCCGCAAATTCAGAACCGAAATGAACAAGATGTCGTAAATTACTACGTGAAAGATCAATTCGACTACAACGTTTACTAAATGGAAGTCGGGTTCCCAATTATCGACCACACGAGACAAAGACTTTTCCGATCAAAAGAATAACTCCGTACCAACCGTAAACCGAAATAATCGAATCCCGCAAATTTGTCCGAACTTCCGATGCATTCCGTAGTAATTTGAAAAGAAATTGAATTCGTGATTCGCCTTCAAGAAAACGATAACATTCAGATCCAAAAAAAATAATAAAACGAAAAAAATACGAGACAAACATCTGCTCTAAAATAAAGAAAAGAAAAGAAAAGAAAAGAAAAGAAAAGAAAAGAAAAGAAAATAAAAGTGAAGCCTAAAGCACCCGCATCTCCTTGATGCGCTCCGACTTACTTTACTATCTCCTCGGGGTAGCCGCAGATTATAGGGTTTTCCAGCTTGGCCCTAATCCCAATATAACCCGCCGTGGATTTCCGTAGCAGCCGTGCCCGTTACCGCCTCCGCTATGCACTCGCTCTCTTGTCGCTGACATCGAACTCATGTCGCGACATTGACTTAAAAGTTCGCGATCCTATGAATTGGTCGCTCATGTTGTCACGACTAATCACTTTCTATGCTTTTGCGTTTCGCTGATCGCTTACATGTCGCTGACATCATGGCCTTCGCCGCGACATCCATTCTAGTCCTTTTCATAGCCTTCAATGGTTTGCTCCTCGATGTCGCGACATCGTGATGTTGTTGCGACATTGGGCTCAAGTCTCCCCGCACTTTCCATCGGTTGTCATGATGTCGCGACCGCTTCTTTGTCGACATCACTTAATGCCGCCAGACTCAGACTGTTGTTTTTGATGTCGCGACTCGCTTCTCGTCAGCGACATCATTCCTTTAATTTCGCTCCTCCTTCAACGCTGAGACTATTCCTTGCCGCGCCGCATCAAATTCCTTCACTTTCTCCGAAGGTCGCCGAATTGAACCGGACTGCGGTAGACTCCACAACCAGATCAATGACTCGCACCGTTCTTTTCATTTATGCTCGCAATCAATCGCACTTTTATTCCACTTATTTCTCGCATTTTTCTACCGCTTTTTCTTCTTTCTTCCATTCTACCGGGCTATCAACAAAGGTGAGTTTCTTCATATTTAAAGTAATTGTCTCTTTTGATATGAAAATTGCGTAAAAATGGACTAAAAAAATAAGATGACTTTTAAGCTCATCACGGCGGTTACCACACTCCCGTCAGCGTGAGCGCACACACTTTGATCGTGGTGCTCCTAAGACTACCGGGTGCTACGACACTTCGCTATGCAAGGTGCACGTCCCGTTGGTGCTCCGACACTCCCGTTGGTGCTACTCGCACTCCTGCTCGACAGACCCAGGGCACTTATTATATCGTCCTACTCATTTCTATTATCAATCTAGGTAGTCGACAGACATATGATAAGACACCGACAAAGAACAAGAGCAAAGATCTCGAATGTATCTTTAGACTGATAAGTTCAAGAGTACCTAGGGTACTCCCGTATCTTATTAGTCTCCGTAGTACCTAGTGGGTACTCTCAGATCTCGAATAGTCTCTCAGAGTACCCACCCGGTACTCCCGCACGCAAAATAAGTATAAGTCTCCGCATAAGAATAAGTTCCAGAACTCCTACCGGAGTCCCTAATGAACATATGTCCGTTATAGTGGAGTAAGTGCCTGGCGATAAAAGAAGAAACTCTAAATCCTACCGAGATCCGACAAGTATAAGTCCAAATAACTACGGTTAATTCAAGAGACATAATATGTGATCCGGCACCTACGAAAACTAATGTCCTCAGATCCGTAGAAGTCGATCTCGACCTTGTATGTGATATGATCCCCGACTGCTCGACCATCGTACCTAATGTAATTTTCATGGATGGGCGAATAAAGATCTCAGAAGACAAGTATATACTCTATAAGAAACATGTATAAGATCTAAAATACATGTATAAGTTCCAGAATACATGCAGCAAGTTCTGTAATAAATGTATATAAACCGAAATACATGTATATGTCTGTAATATCGATAAGATCCGAAATATCGAATAAACTCTCGTAGTACAAGTAGAAGATTCGTAAGACAAGAATAGGCCTGGTAAAGGCCAAGTATAAGATACTAAGTACTAAAATAAGTTCTCGTAGTACCCACGGGTACCTCTGCACCGATTAAACCCATTACCTACCGTACTTCCGTGATAAGGATAAGTTCCAAGAATACCGCATAATGCTCCGTAATATCTCCGTAGTACCTAATGGGTACCTCCGACAAGTGTAACCGTAGTATAAGTATAAACCCCATGGTATAAGCATAAGTTCTTGTAAACTCCTACGGAGGTCCGATAGAAAGAAGTATGAGTACGTGTGATATGCACTCTTGCCTAAGTATATGTATAAATTCGCATCACATAAGGAATCTGAATAAATATGTGTCCTACGAGATCGGAATAAGAATAAGTCCGCCATGAGTGTAAGATCTGAGTAAGTATAAGATCATAATGTTATAAGTATAAGTTCCGAATAAGAATAAGTTTGCCATAAGTGTAAGATCTGAGTAAGTATAAGTTGCTCTAAGTATAAGTTCAAGACAAGACTTTATACTCCTAGCTGGAGATGTAAGAATTTCCAAAGGTCACAAGGTACAAGTGTATTGCACTTATGTCAATGACATGAATAGGAAAACGACCTGGAAACCCGAGAAAGTCATGATACATGTAAAAGAGACGAATCGGATGCCTTGTCATCAGATATGTCTAAGTTTGTTCTCAACACGACCGACTGCTATACATTCGATTTATATGAATTCATGAAGATTCCGGGAGCATCTCGTTATTGTTATTTGTTATTCAGGTTTCGTGATAAGATATGTTTCCCACTAAGCGTAAAGCTTAGCACAGGTTTTAATCCGTGTAGGTTTAGGAGAAGACATCTGAAGACATCCGCATACAACTGGGCCAACACACCAGTAAGGGTTCATCATAGTAGGTCCGCGGCTTCGACGAATTCCAATGTAAAGTTTGTTTTTGTATATGTATAAGTAAATGGACCGCTTATACGTGTCTATATTTTGATGGACAATTCACCGGTGGTAGTTCTTTTGATTTGTATATAATATTTTGATTCGTTATAAGATGTGGGTCATACCTACGTATAAGTTCGACTTTTAGAAAAAAAAAAAATCGTGTAAAGAGTCCTGTTCGGGTCTTCATACGGAACCGGGTTCGATCCGCTAATCGGGGTGTGACAAATCTTCTGTGGTCTGACATAGTTACTTACATCATTTTAAGTCCCATATGCTTGTTTTTCATATTAGTCTCCACTAATGTAGGCAAATACAATTTTTGGGATCAATTAGGCCCTTTAGGCTCAGAAGTTTGGCTTCGTTATCAGCGACAAATCGAGAATTGTACTATAAAACTACCTGGGACTCCAACCTTCACTTTTGCATACTTGTCTCTATCCTTCATCCATTTCTTTCTACCGATGTCGTAAAAGAATATTTTCCCCAAACTTGATCTGATAGTGAATAAGACATCCTCATCTTGGTAATTTTATTTTCCACTGTCATTCTCATCAAGCTAGTCCCCTTAAATAGAAGCCTTTTTTTCTTTTCTTTTCACTTGCCAAATATTTTAGGAATAGTGTAATGTTTTGTCTTTTTAGGCTTTCCACCACTCTTAGAGAACTTTAGGTTAGGAGCTCCCATACTAGTTGGTATTAGGGTACTAGGTGTTGAAACACCTGGGCGAACTTAATCATTGTCAAGAGGAGCAACACCACAAAGACAAAACTTATTCCACTCGACAAGTTACACCTTTGACTTCTTTCTTTGCATTTTCTTTCCTTCATTGTTTTATTTCCTCTTCCATCATTCATTCTAAGTTTCTTCACTCAGCAACATTCCCCAATTCATTTCTTCTTTTTCCTAAATATGTGATAAGGTGCGGTCTCTTAATGTGATTAGAATAAGAGGGAAGGATGTGAGGTTTAATCGCCGGTTCAATGAAGAAATTAAAGTAATTCGTTCAATTATGGAACTAGGAGTATATGCTTGTGCATATTATGAGGGTAGGTTTGAAAGGCCTAAACTTCCAGTGATACCTATATCACTTCCCTAGTGGCTTTGCCTAGGATTTCACCTTCCACTAATAATTCAACAAGTTCCTGTAGACATCGACTATTTGACTGTGAATGAACCCAGATGTCCCTAATTTTTCACAATTTGTTAAGGACTCATTTTGACCATGTGCATTGTTTTTCAGGATGTTTACTGACCTTATTGTTTACACAAAGGTCTCAAAAGTCTCTATTTGTAAGTTTCCTATTGAGCATCTTCCTGAATCACCCACTTCATTCCTGGCTAAACCGCAACTTCCTTTCCAATCAGATTAGTCTACCACAATGCATCTATCGCTGGTTGTTTGATTTGAAATTTTTGTTGTTGTGTTATTTTAATCAAGCAAAGAAGTTTATTTGATTATGCATTCGCCACAACAATACAATTACAACCACACTGTTCTCAAGTCATTTCACCCACATGCCGCAACAAATAGACAATATTATCCGTGAAGATTTCTCTTATCAACCAAGCAGATGACAAACATTGAAGCAAAGAAAATTAATTAAAACACATCAATCAAGAAAACACAAATAAAACACAAAATTTTACAAATTACCTTATTCGTAGGAATGGGCCTTGAATACAAAGAGGATGAGGAAGGATTACAAATTTAGTTTGAGAGAAAACATAACATGGGGTTTACCCTTTTTGGGAAGATTTAGTCTGTAGTTTGGAGGTTCAAGGTTAAAGATAGCTAGAGGAGGGAATGGAATGGAGATGTCCGTTTTTCTTTTGTTGGTGGTTCTTCTCCGAAAGAGACAATATTCATTTGTATACTCTACCAGTAAGGACCGCTGATTCCGCCTGAGCTCAAATTGTTCACAAATCCTTCAAGTTCAGTGAGTGGTACACTGTGGTATGTTCACTAAATTTGAATTCACACCTCATCCAAAGCATCATCCATAAATTTATGTCCGTAGTTATCCATCTTGAGCTCCTTATCTCTCTTCTCCATAAGCCTTCCAAATTCGAATTGTTCTTTGTAAAGATATTTAAACCCCTTCGCCTTCGCAAAGATGTCAAGCTTCCATTCTTCGATGCCAAAGGCCATCACATCTTCATCCTTTAGCCGCTCATTGTAGAAAGTGTTTATCTTTGAGTCCAAATTTTTGCATTAGTGTTGTTTCCTTTTCTATTTCTTTCCATTCTCTACCCTTTTGTTTGAGTACTGTTCCTATTATTGTTCTCTTTTGCTTCAAAATCAGCTCTTAAATTCCTATCTAATTTTATGTTGTCGCTTCCACCTTTTCTCTCCATTTCCTTCTTCATAGAATAATTCAAAGATTCCATAATTTTAGCATTTCCTCGATTGCCCTTACACTCACCAGGCTTTAGAAAAAGTCTCTTGCAATTGGAGTGAACGATGACAGCTTCTTCGACTCAGATCTCTCCTCTCGTTGGAACTGACCTCTCAGATTTGGTCCCATCCCTAATTTCATTTTCTTCTTCATCGTGCCTCTTCCATTTCTACACCTATCATTTCTTTGTTCTCATTTCTACACCCTCACAAGGTTAAAGAGAAATATTTAGGTTGCATTTCTTCCTCTACCACACCCTATGAACCCAGCCTAAAATATTGAGCTCCAAAGGATCATTGTTGGATCGATCAATTCTCATATATTTTTCCCATGGATAGATGACTCCACCACCTTCCCAAAGATTAAACTTATATCCCTTCACAGGCATACAAGATACTAGCTCTACGCCCTGATATGCTCAGATGCTTGGTATGATGACAGCAATGAAATGAAACCACACCCAGCTTCTTCGTGAGGGAGCCTTCCGTTAATTGGATTCGGGGTTCTTCTTGTTGAGCTCCATTTCCTTTTCAAATTTTACAGAAATATAATCTTCTCATGGCTCGTTTCTTGCAAAGCCAGATCTAGATCCATTTTGGGATCTTTGATCCGAGCACCCCATTGATCCTTTCATGGCCCATGGGAACTATACAATTTCCGAAGCATACATTAAGTCTTCTTTTCATCTCACCATATGTTGCATAGAATTCCTTAATCAATACAAAGAAACCTGTGTGGTTTATGCATGCGTAATGTTCAAATTTCTTCGATTGTCTTAGCAAAGGGCGAGACAAACTTGCCAAAACCCCTTTCCTATAAACCTTATCGCTCATATTTTCCTCCAGAAGAGTGCAAGCTCATCCCAGATGAATGCTTTGTCGCCTTCATCTTTATTTTAAAATTTTCTACTTGTTTCGGAGCCGTTTGTCTTCTTCCTACTCTAGTTCTTCAACTGTATTATTTCAATGAGGGTTTTAGAGGAAACCCCCTACTTCACCTATCGTGATATTTTGCCATCATCCCACTGAGATTTGGGACCTCAAAGTTCGGGTTCTCAGCATTTCTGAGCTTTAGATTTATGGTTAATTTTTGAAGTTCAGTATTTGTAATTCAAAGAGAGGAAGGCATGGGATTTGGTGGAGAGATGAATTATATGGAGGCACTGGAAAGATGGCTCTTCAATAAAATTAAACAATGGTTTAATTAACTTGGTCAGCTTTCTTCAAAAGTCGCTACAATTTAATGATTATGTCACAACAATAACTTTTGACTTAAATGTGGAATCGATGTTGTGACTCCTCAATTTAAAAACTTCACTCAGCCTTTATTTTCAAAACATTCATGTCACGAGAAACTTTAGGGTTATCTACAGGTTACAATCTTGTCACGACATGGGAAATCTTGTCGCAACAGCAATATGCATTTGTACATAGAAAAGTATGTCGCGACATTGAGACAAATGTCGCGACATTCTTTCAATCATTCAATTTGAGATTATGTCGCAACATTTATTCTTTGTGTCAAGACATTAAATTGATTTTTCAATTTGAGTCCCAAATTATTTATGTTGCAACATAAAGGAATTATGTCGCGACATTCTTTTTTTTCAACTTTGTGCCTAAAAGTTTGTTGCAACATGCAAATTAGAGTCACGAAAAGCTTTTCATCTTATTGTAGTGAGTGATGTCATGATCGAATCTTTCAAGTGTTGCAACAAAGATTTGATTCCTCAAATGTCTACAAGTTTAAACCACCTTCCAATTTATCTAATTCCTCACAATTCAATGATGCAATTCAGGCTTATGAGAACATTTATAGCAACAAATTTTCATTTAATTCAATGATGAACAACAATCATTTGCATCAAAATATTCAATCAAAGTATTTAAGCACTGTTACTTGAAAGTTATCTAAATCATTAATCTCTAATATCATCAAAATTTCTCAAACTTCAACCATGCATTGTCATTTATAATAAATTTAGAGAGATAAAAATACTCCCCCTTGTAGCTAATTTCTGCACAATTTAGTTTGAGGCAGTGTGCTTTAAAATAGCTAGCGATTCAGTTCATCTTTCTGTCCATCATCAAAAAAACATTTTAGAAAATGATAAAATTTCCTAACAAACTTACTACCACAGTCTAAAATTAACTTCCAAATCATAAAAGTAATCAATAAGCACTCTAAGATTAGCGACAAAGAAATAAACAGGCTTCTGCAGGTTGCCTCCCAGGAAACTGCTCAGTTTAATGTCCTTAGCTAGACACAAGTTATAGAGTGTCTTCAGTTTCAGTAATTTCCTACTCTCTTTTCCAAATCTGGATCTGCTTCCTTCATGCTTCCTCTAAGATAATGCTTTAATCTCTGACTGCTTACCTTGAATTCACCTCCAAATCCAGTCTTCAATGTTATTGCTCCAAAGGGTGTACTTGCTATCACTGTGTATGGACCACTCCATCTTGACTTTAGTTTTCCAAGAAATAACTTTAGCCTGGAGTTGTATAAGAGAACTTGTTCTCCTGCCTTCAATTCTCTCCTTAAGATCTTTTGATCATGCCACCTTTTGGTCTTTTCTTTGTAAGTCACGGCATTGATAAGCTTCATTTCTCAGCTCTTCCAATTCATTCAGTTGGAGTAATCTCTTTTCATTTCTAGCTTGAAAGTCACAATTCAGTTTCTTGATGGGCCACATAGCTTTGTATTCTAGTTCTAAGGGGAGATGACAAGGTTTTCCATATACAATTATGTATGGGGACATTCCAATGGGAGTTTTGTAAGCAGTTCTGTATGCCCACAGTGTATCATCCAGTTTTATTGACCAGTCCTTCCTGCTTGCATTAACTGTTTTCTCTAGAATTTTTTTGATCTCCTTATTGGAAATTTCAGCATGTCCATTTGATTGAGGATGATAAGCCAATCCCATTAGATGTTTGATTCCATATCTGCTCATGAGTTTTGCAAAATGGCTTCCCTCATCACTGATGATTGTTTTCGGTGCTCCAAATCTACTCAAAATGTTTCTTGTATAAACCCAACCACTGTGATGGCATCATTTCTGGGACAAGCTATTGCTTCCACCCATTTGGATACATAATCCACAACTAAGAGGATGTACATATTGCCAAAGGATGATGGGAAAGGTCCCCGCCGTCTATTCCCCCATACATAAAAATCCGCACCACGAATTCCTTGTAGGGGCATCATTTCATTTATGCAGCAAGTTTCCTAATCTCGACAAGCATCACATGTTTCACCCATTCAAAACAGTATTTGAATAGAGAGGTAGGCGATAAAATCTTGATTGGAGAATTTTCTAGGTTGTCTTGTCTCCTGCAAAGTGTCCTCCATATGGTGATGCATGACATTTCTCCATAATACCACCTTGTTATGTTTCTAGGACACATCTCCTTATGATCATATCTGCTCCTCTTCTATATAGTAGTGGGTCATCCCATATATACAATCTGTGATCAGTTCTTAATTTCCTCCTTCGCTGGTAGCTCCGAATTCAAATGGCATGACTCCACAAGCTAAGTAATTCACAATATCTGCATACTAGGGTGTTTGTATTGATAACATAAATAGCTACTCATCAAGAAAAATTTCTGCTATCTCTGTTCCCTTTTCTGTTCCAGCTATTATCTCCAATTTAGACAAGTGATCTGCTATCACATTGTCACTACCCTTTTTATCCTTAATCTCAAGATCAAATTCTTGCAGCAGTAGCACCCACCTGATCAGTCTTGGCTTGGCATCTTTCTTTGCCATTAAATATTTAATTGCAGCATGATCAATGTGTATCACAACATGGGACCCCAATATATAAGGCCTGAATTTTTCAAAAGCAAACACCATTGCTAGCATCTCCTTCTTTGTGGAGGAGTAGTTTTCTTATGCCTCATTGAATGTTTTGCTGGCATAGTATATGGCCTTGAATATCTTTTCAGTTCTCTGTCCCAATACAGCTCCCATTGCATAATCACTAGCATCACACAATTTCAAATTCATTGTTTGATGCGGTGTCAACATGATGGAGTTGATACTAATCTAGTTAATTTTCCAATCGAATGCATGATTCATTAAAATCAAATTTTGCATCTTTTTCTAGCAGTTTGTACAATGGCCTGGAGATTTTTGAAAAATCTTTAATGAATCTTCTGTAAAATCCAGCATGTCCAAGGAAGCTTCTTATGCCCTTCACTATTGTAGGTGACATGAGAGTTTTTATAACAACAATCTTTGCTTTGTCTACTTCCAATCCAACAGCAAAAATTTTGTGTCCCAAGACAATACCTTCAGTTACCATATAATGGCCTTTTTCTCAGTTTAAAGCTAGATTTTTGTCTTGGCACCTCCCGGTCACATTTCTAAGTTTCTCGACAGTCTTCAGCGGATCCATATATGGAGAAGTCATCCCATGGACCCACCATAACCTTCTCCACCAAATCAGAAAATAGACATCATACATCTTTGAAGGTGGCAAGAGCATTACACAATCTAAATGGCATCATACAAAGGCAAAGGTGCCATAAGGACATATAAATGTTGATTTCTCCTGATCCTTTGGGGCTATTGCAATCTGGTTATAACCAGAGTATCCATCAAGAAAACGGTGATGGGAGTGTCTTGCTAACCTATCCAACATCTGGTCAATGAAAGGTAGAGACATGATAATTTATGGTAGCAGTGTTAAGTTTTCTGTAGTCTATTGATGAGTAAAAAAACTCATTGATTTTTAATCCATTTTTCTGACTCGTGTTACAATATAAATGCTTATTATTATGCAAAAATAAGGAAACCTTACCAAATTTATGTTTTGCAGATTTTTACAGAAGAATTGGCAATTCCAACAAGAAAAATATATATATGGTCAAGGTATCTAGGTTGAGACAAACTTGTGAGGTCGCAACAAGGGATTCCTTAGATCAGCAGCTTTTAAGTCACGACCTGAGTAAGAATGTTGCTACAAATCTGTTAGATAAAGAATCGAGATCGCAACAAGAAAGAATTCTAGACGAGCGAAGCTATTGCGATAAAGAGGATTCTTTGAGAGCGAGAGAAGGAGTTTGAAAGAAATATATTGTCTTGACTTTGTTTTGTATGTCGCGACACTTAGAAAGAAGAAACAACTTCAGTGCCTTGAGGATGGCGATGTCACGGCGGGAATGGTTGTAATGGTCGACAAGGTCTCTGAGAATTCGCATTTGCGAAAAATCTGGCCCGAAGACACCAGTTGAGGTCGCGACATTGATTTCATGTCGCGACATGAAAATAGGCTGAACAGTTAAAAGCATGTTGCAACTAAGTTTGAGCAACTGCGATGAGAGCAAAGGTGAGAAGGGTAACCACCCAGTCGCGACATACTTTCTAGGTTGCGATCAAGAATAGAAGCTGAATTGAGTAAAAACAGTTGTAACTGAGAAATAAGGTTGCGACAAGGTGGGAAGTAAAAACGTATAGTCGCAATCTACCTTTTAGGTTGCGACATAAAATGCAGCAAGAAAAGAAACGACCTGGTCGTAACCTAAATTACATGTCGCGACAAGGAACTAAACAGATCAGCAGTTTTGAGTTGCAACCTGAATGAAGGCAGAAGACAAACAAATGATGTCGCAACATAAAAGGAAGCTGTGACCAAGAATCAAAGTGGCTGGCAACAAAAATAGTGTCACGACAAGGAAACTTGGTCATGACACAGAACTTAGTAAAGTAAAGAACAACCAGGTCGCAACATGGAATTGTGGTCACGACATAAATACTTTGAGACGAAAGCGTTGTTCTTGTGAAAGTCGAGACTGCGGCCTTTGAGCAGGGTCACGACAAAGTAATTCAAGTCGTATTTGAAAAGGATGATTCTCAAGAAAAAGCTAAGTAAAAGACGATAGCAAGGCTTTTCAAGTTGCAACACACACCTAAAGAAACAAAGAGTGAAGCCAAAGGTTGAGTAAAGCGACAAAAGAGAATTCATGTTGTGGCAAAGATTCGGAAGAGAAAGAGAGAAGAAACTCTAGGCAAAACTCATGTGGCCCGAAAACTTAGTCGCAACAAGAATCAAAGTAAGCAACAACAGGATTGCGACAAAGCTGAGTTCACGACAACTAAATGAAGGGGAATTTGCAAAGAATTTCGCAATATTGTGACATAAAATAATTAGGTCGTGACTTCACATATAGCCAAAAGCGAAACAAAGAAGGGTGCAGCAGTGGTGGAAGTCCTGACGGACTTGGCAAATTTATAGCGCAACCGGTCGTGACAAGCTTCTTTGGAAGTGACCCGACGATGAGTTAGCCGCCAGAATTGGGGAGGGCGCCGCGGCTTTCAAATTAGGCCCCGATTTTGGAAGTGTATAAATAGTCGACCTTACGCGGGGAGAAACTGACTCTTAGGAACCAGTCCTTGGGGATTGAAGAAGACTCACTTATATATTTTAGAATAGATTAGTTAGAATCATTTTGATTTTTACGGATCGAACCCGGCAATACATTTTGAATTGTGAAAATTTGGATCATGTCAGATTTCAATCTCTTTTCAATTCTTGCTTGGAATTAATGAAGTCTAGACAATTTCTAGAATTCAATTCTTTTAGTTTATTACAGTTACAGTGGACGTTCTTGATCAATACTCCATTGTCAATTATGATTCAGTTTTTGAGAAGTGCAGCTTCCACTGGAATGGATATGTTGTTAGTTATAGCCTTTTTTGCATAAATTAGTGGAAATTTCTGGATTGGGATTCTTGGTTGATGTTGTTTATAAATTGAATTATTCACAATATTAGTATCGAATACCTTTCAAGGGTGTATCCTGCTCGATTTGAGAGGCCCTACGAGCATAGAGATGGAATTCCCTAGAGCTTAGGACATTCAATTTGTGGGTATGTTAGACTCTTGTGAAGAACTAAGCTGCGAAAGAGTTGATGATAAAATTCCAAGTCACTCATAGTTGAAGTTGAAGGGGATTATTTATTAATTTAAATAATCAGAGATTTCACCTTAATATGATGGAACGATCTTGATCTTGTATTAGCTGGGATCTAATCAAGGAAAGGGAAAAATCCATCAGATCTAATGGAAAGTCATCAACCATTTGTAAAGGTTTGTTATTTGTCTTGGGAAGCAAGAAATATGCAGTCTTAAGAAATGGGTATGAAGTATTGAAAAAGAAAAATACCCAAATCTTATAAAGAGTGTTCTAAATACAAGTAACTAATTAGATCCATGTCTTTGAAAGAAGAAGATACCTCTAACTAGTGAATTAATGGAGAAATCTAAGCTGCTTTATTAGGCATCTTTGACAAATCCAGATCTAGAGTCAGGAGAGAGTCATAATAGATTATGATGTAGAAATTGGCAATTTCACAACAGTTCCTTTTCATTGTTCATTTCTAGCAGAGAATTGATTTAGTCTAGTTTATTGTATTTGTTTTATTTCAAATTTTATTTTAATTAGAGAAATATAATATAGGATGATCTTATCTTTCAACTCTAGTTTTCAAAAACCGTTACAAGAAGGTGCAAATAGTATGGATCTTGAATAGTTAGGATAGTTGATTTCTAAATTCTTGTCAATCTCTGAGGGAATGATATCTGGACTTACATCCAAATTTTACTACTTGTATGACTGTGCACTTGCGTGTCTTAGACTAAACTCATTTTATAATTTGAAAGAACATCGGACCATTTTCTAAATTTTAAATAGTTCAATTTTGGTACCCACTATTGAGGGAATTGTAAGGCTCGATGGGAATAAAAATTTAAGGGTTTAGTCTATATATTCATAGACAAACATCTATACACACTCTCCATCCTGTCACAGTTCTTATAGGAATCAATTCATTTTTATGATTTCTAATCTTAGTGAATTCTCCTTTCTTTGGAACCACATGTCTTGGGCTCTTGAGGGCGTGCAGTTAAATATATAAGAGCACGCATTTAGCCATTTCAATTCTTTTCCTAACTACTTTACATGCATTCTTTGGATTCGACCTCCTGCGATGTTACATAAAGTTCTAGCATTTCTCCTCCATAGGATCTTGTCATCTGATTAGTGGTTGATTCCTTTCAAATCTTACATAGAAAACCAAGCCATTGCTTCTTTATATTTTAAGAGTCTCTGGTAGCTTTTGCTCTTCCCGACTTAGTTGATACAGTGAAATGTTGTGACTTTCCTTTTACGGTTGCAAAAGGCATACTTCAAATGTTCAGGCAATTCCTTGAGTATCAAACCTTATGAGCTTTTGTTTTCTTCTGCAACTTTTTCTTCATAGCTATTGAACCTTTGGTTCTCGTCTTTGAATTACGAATCTTTTAATTTAAAATTGGAGTTAAGAACTTCAACAGATGCTCGAATCTTGGAAATTCATCTCATTCTTATTCATTGAATTATGAAAATTACAAGCGGTGGCTAGTTTAGAGGCGACGGAATGTTTGTTTCTACAATTTCGATCCAACCTGCGAGTTTTGTTGTTTCAGGTGTGATTGAGATTGAAGTGCAGCTGCTTCATCTCGACCACGAGTCGATTCCCGTTTTCATCAATCGATCTTCTCCTGTTGCTAAGATAATTAACTACAACGTGAGTGGGATCTGTTTATCTTCCTGCATATTAATGTCATACAAAATCCCTTTGGAAAGACAAATTTCCCACTTTGATCAACACATCTTCAAGGATACCCTCGGGATGAGCAGTAATTACGTCTACCATCTGCTAGGGTAATTGTTGTAGGAGTGAGCTCCCTAAGCTTAATATTGGAGTAACGAAGGCATCAAGTTGATGTTAACTTTAGAATCACAATGCTTTTCCCATATCGGCATCCCGATCTTGCGGGTATAGTGAAGCTACACGGATCACGCATTTTTCTCTAGTAAAGTCTTTTGTATCTTGCACTTGTGGGTTCTTTGATTGGGCTCACTATCCACTTCCTCGATAATCTTCCTGCTGATCTTTATCTTTCATGAATTTTTCATATTGAGGGAGCATCGGAGTTAATGCCTCGGGAGAAAGGAATGTTGATATCTATCTTCAAACATGTTTAGAATCGGAAAGCCAGTCCCTCTTAAGCTGCTTTCTACAATCTTTGAGGGAATGCAACTGGGGATTGTAAGCTTCTTCCTTCTTTCCTTGCTTGTGGGGTTTGTATTTACATTTGTTTTCTTTTTCATTAATAGTTCTGGTGTGCTACTGAGTTCCTCTCTACTTCTACTTATTTCTGCTTCCTCGATTAGTCTTTTCACTTCTCCCTTTCATCTACTTCTACACGCTTCTCAAATTACTTCCGCATCTGATCCTTAGCTTTTTGCCTGACTTGAGCCAGTTGCCCTATATGTACCTCCAGATTCTTCAAAGAGGCATTAGTGTTTGTGCGAAACATGGGCGTGTTTGCCTGGAAGTTGTGAAGTCGGAAAATTTATTTTCATGCAAATTCAAAATTCTTTTTGTTTCGGCATGAAATGAAGCATCTGATCTTCATAGGATTAGTGCTTTACGACCTGCAGTACTCTCCTCTATTTTCCTCTATTATTTGTTGTTCTTGGAACTTTGTAGGTTGAGCATGGAAGCTTCTTGGTAGTGTCTGGGTCTGGGCCTTGCTATGCTCCTCCATCATATGAAAAGTTTCCATAGTTCCTCAGTGCTGGTGTATATTGTGTTGGCAAGTTGGGGTTAGACTTGAAGTGATAACTTCTTTGCTCATTCATATACTTGGCTTCCTCAACTTGGTAGGGCTCTTCTGCTCCAGTAGTTCTCGGCACTTCTTCTACTTCTTTCTTCTCTTGCTCCCCCTTCGTAATACGTGTGCATTCTTCTTTCAACTGTTCCCGGTTGTTAAATCACTAAATCCGACTTTACTTTATGGTTGTCATTCTATCAAGTCGATAAGACCATTTCCTTTTATCTTGTATGTTTGCTCCACGAAGCATATGGAACCTTTTAGTTGCATTTGGCAAGGTCTTCAATCAGTTCCCTTGCCTCTTCTGCACTTCTTCTTTTAAAAGCTCCACAGCATGATGCATCAATTATACCCTTGGAGGCATAATTCATGGCATGATAGAAAATATCCATCTAAGTGGTCAGATCTATTCCATGCATAGAACATCTTTTCAGCAATCTTTTGAATCTCTCCCATGGAGTGTAGAGACTCTCATCTTCCCCTTACTTGAAGACAATTATTTCTTCTATTCTCTCAGTAGTGAGAGCTTGAGGGAAAAATCTACTCATGTATGCCTCCACCAGTTCTTCCCAAGTGTTCAACGATTCCCTGCGAGTGGAGTCAAACCAGAGATTGCTACCATGTCTCTCAATGAAAATGGGAATAGTTGGAAGCTTGATTACATATGGTCTCACCCCATTCAGCTTGACTGTATTTTCCATCCTCATGAATCTCCCCAGGTGCTCATTGGGATCTTCAGAAGGGTGCCCTGTGAACTGATGCTACTGCACCATAGTAATCAAAGTTGGCTTCAGCTCAAAATTGTTTTCTTCAATGGAATGTTGTCTCACAGCTGAGTACTCCTCTTGGATAATAGGCCTCCAAAATTCCTCCATAGTGTTAGGCCTTTGAGGTCTCTCTACTTCTTCTTCTTATGGAATAGCACTGCTTGATCTTTCTCTTATTTGCCATATTTATGGATTAACAATGATTCTTCTTAGATTCTCTGAGGGTTCTCTCAATTTCGGTGTGGGAGGCGACAAATGCCGCTTGATCTTCTATGCATTTAAATTCTTCCTGAAAGTATAAACACATTAAGATCAAATGGATTCAATGATATCAAAAATTATATATTTGTTTAGGCTTCCAAAAATATTAGTGGCTTAATTAGACCACTCTTTGTTAAAAGCGATTTTGTTGTTTTATGAAATTTTTTGTAAAAAACAAGAAAAATGTCAAAACTAGCATTTTCTCTCTTTTGTCTGAATATTGATTTTTAAATTCCTTTGACCCCTGACAACGGCGCCAAAAACTTGTTGATCATTTTCTTTATAGGGATCGAAATTCGATCTTGTGCAAGCGACTATTACTCCCAATCCACTAGTAAAGGCGTGGCTTGTTGACTAAAATAGAACATGTATGCTCATAATGAAAATGATTTGTCATTGAATTCATTGAAGGTCGATTTGTGGTCAAAATCTTTGTAAGTGCACAGTACAAGTAATAAAAGTGGACTATAAGTGGGATACCATTCACGAGATAAAAGAATTTAAAGTTCATACCCTAACTACTCAAGTTCCACTATTTGAACTTCCATTTCATATAATTTTAATTAACCTAGCTAAATTCTCTTGTTTTTAAATTTCTCATCTATAACAAAATGAAAATTTAAAATCTTAGACCTAACTAGGCGAACTAGATTGTGCTAGAAGTGACAGGATTTCAGCTGTGGCCAGACTAATCAGTCGCAACATAATCTAATTCTATTCTTTCATGGATTGGAATCTGAAAATGTCAAGAAGTAAGGTAGTATAGTTTGGATCTCTCCCTTGACCATACATTTCATTTATTAGAAAGTCATGTTCATTTCTGAAACATGCATCTAACCAATTACTTGTAATAGGATTTTTCTCTTATAAGATACGGATATTTTTCTTTTCAATACTTCCATACCCATTTCTTATAGTGCGAATTTCTTGCTTCCCGAGAAGCCAGAGCCATTCCATATCTCCTGAATGAATGATGTCTTATCCTTGAGATCTTAAGAGTTCTCTCTTTCCTTGATTAGATCTAAGCTAACACGGAGATCAGATCATTCCCTCGAAGACGAGAGAAATCTACAATTGATTAAATTGATCGTCAAACCTGACTAATTCTCAAACCATGAGTAAATTGATGATTTATCAAAGTAATCTTTCATAGCTCATTAGTTCTTCAATAAAAGTTTAGCATACCCCTAAGTAATGCATCCATGCTCTCAGGAATCTCCAACTCTGTGTCACTCAGAGGACCTCCTGGAAATTAGAGCTAAACAACAATCCTTAATTGGGTATAAGTTACTAATGTTGGGAACAATTCATTTCATGAAGAACACCATTCAAATAAATTCGAATTTCTCAATCCAAGAAATCTCCTTCCTAATTATACCCAAGAAAGAAGACAATAACTAACATCAGATCTTTTCCAGCGGAAGTTGGGTTTCCAAAAAACTAAATCACAGTAAACATTGAAATACTGATCAAGAAATTTCCAATGCAATTGTAATCAACTGAAATAAATAAATTCTAGCTTTTATCTGGACTTCCTTAAATTCAAACGATGTCGGAATTTATCTTCAACAAAATAATTTCGACTTCAAAACAATTCACTGTTTCAAGTCATTAACAAATTAAAATCGCTAATTCTAATCGTGAAAAGAAAATAAAAGAAAAATATAATACAAAAGAGTCCTCGGCTCCCGAGATGCTCTGGTTTTGCGTATTGTCTGCCTCACTTTCCTCAAATGTTTCTATTTATAGAGCCCGAAGTTGGGCCACTAAATTCAAGGCTATATTAGTTCCAAAGTCGCCCCGGTGCATTCTTAATCGCGACCTGAAAGTGTTGTCGCAAAAAAACTTTAATTCTTTGTTGCAGTTCTCTGTTACAGCATGCAACATTCTGTCGCGACAATATTTGTTGTTTCACCATGTTTATTTTGTCGCGACAGATCTTTCTTTGGCACTTTAACACTTTATCCTGCAAGATGCATCGTTACTGTTCATTCTAATATCGCCCAACATTCTCTACCATGTGTGCTTTGAATAGTATGTTCTTGACATTAACAATTGTTTAGACATCGTTTTACGTGCTGATTTCTTCAAAATTGTGTCATGACCCGGTTCTATGTCGTGACTTGATTTTGTTTGTGCTTGTTGCAACAATGTTTCTTGTATTGTTAGCATTCTGTCGCGACAAAGAATACACATTTGTGACAGTCTTGTCTCCACGTAACCTGATTTCTTGTTGCAGCTTCATTTTTATGTTGCGACATAGTCTATTGGTGTTGTACATGTTTTCTATTGCGACCTAGTTTTCATGTCTTGACAAGACCTTTTTCCTTCAGCTCATCTTTGTGTCGCGACCCAATTCTATTGTGTCGTGACCCAATTCTATTGTGTCGTGACCCAATTCTACTGTGTCGCGACAAGACTTCCCTTCATTGTGTTGGAATCTTTGTCGCGACCTTGTTTATATGTGTTTAGCTTATTTATGTGTAGCAACCTTAATATCTTTGTCGCAACATCAAAAATTCTCTTCAGCTTGAAGTATGCCGCAACATTGAACTCTTTTGTTGCAATCAGGTCAGTTCACTAAGTCAGCATCACTTGTGGCGACTTTGTTTCTCTGTGAGGACCAGAAACCTTGTATTTTAGTGTTGCGACATTCATTACCTTGTTGCTACAGAACTTCTTCATACATTGTCTCAAACGAGGCTTTTCTAAGTTGCGATAATCCCGGATTAACCGCGCATGAGCTTTTATGTAGAGCATAGGTGCACCTTATTTTTCCTTATGTCACATAGCCCGATCGTAAGTAGTATTCTTCCTGTATTGCTCTTTGATATCTTGTTGCGACATAAGATACCTCGTCGCAACAGAATTTCTGCTTTCTTCTTGTTTCTAGTATCGCGATAAGAGCTTTTATGTCTGAGTTTATCACAGTTTTGACATCCAGCATAAGAAACCTTATCGCAACATTTCAGTTGACTTGTTACCTTCTTCTCATGTTCTATCGCGACACACTGTCTTTTGTCCCCTCGATACCTACATTGATAAACACAGTGCTAGCTATAATAATAGGGATCATAAATATGGACGACCACTATATGATCGTCACAAACACGTAATATGAATGCATCTAACTATACATATGCATATTCATTTAACCATATATGACCTGATACTTCAACCACTTATCACTAACATTTTCAACATAAGGTAATAAATCATAACAATTCCACCCCTAATTGATTTATTTTCATTTTATGACATTTCATTATTTGCCTTATAGAGTTTGTAGCCATATCTATATCTTGTCCTTTATAATTTTCATTACAATTTTCATTTCATGTAGTTTCCATGTTTCATGTCTTTTAGAAACATAAAAAAAAACATTTCATCTCATCTTATGTCATGCACATATTCCAAAGAAGTGGATCATGGGATGGGTAATATGCCAAGGTACTATCAATGTACGAGACAGTGACCTATAAACTATCTTGCATGTTAGCCTTGTGACCCAAGCGGGACAGTAATGATCAACGGGATCCGTATCTCATCGACGAAAACGGGGGCCACTGCGTACGTAAGCTTGTATCTTTGCAACATTGTTATTCATATAGGCATGCCTATCTATCCAACTACCCGATCATAAGTAGTGTCCAGGTTTCATTATGTTTTCTTCCTTTCGTCTTTCAAATATCAAAACACATATCCCATATACATGAATAATTAGTGATATCCTGTATACATATGAGATATTCATTGTCAATTATTCTCTTGAACATGTGAGATAGTTTCACATATTTCTTATGTTTATTTGACTATATTCTGTGCTTCTGCATATAACAAAAATACATGTACTCTTCTTCACACGATCGGAGTTCATATCCTTTCGTATCTTAATCATCTTACTATATTTATCCTATATTATGTAACATTAATTCATATAACTTTTATACAATTTTCATTATTACATACTCATAACTAGGCACATATATATTTTTATTGGTCTTCTATAATCATTTAAGATTCATCTAAGTGTCTCAAGGGTCACATAGGAGACGAAGGAGTCTTCATGAAACGGGGGGGGTTCGGCGAACCTTAATTAGCCATGAGCTCCCTTTTGAATTTAAGGAACAATGGGGTCTAAATCTGATAACACTTCCTTCATGGAAGTTGTTCTCTTAATCTAGTTTACCCATAGATTAGAATCACTGCATTTGGATCAACTTTCCCAAGATATGACTCAAACACTCAAGGCGGTCTAGATAGACATGGCGATTGAAAATAGAGCTCCACTTTGATGAATTTCTGGGTACAATGGGATCCAAATAATACACTTCCTTCATTTAAGTTTTTCTAAAAGAAGTATAGTTTACCTAGAAATTGGAATCACTCATTTTGGATCACCAAAACTCAAGATATGACACAAACACTTAAGGCTGGTCTGGTTGCCAGTCAAAGCAGGAAGCTGAATCGAATCCCAAATTCGGGGCTCATAGTACCATAATTTGTTCTGGTGGTCTTCTGAATATTTAAGCTATCAGTCTTGGATTCTCCTCCAATTAGAATCATTCATTCCATTTGGAAGTCTCTATGCCATATGGCCAAAAACAAGGGATTTTAGAAAAATTGACAGCAAATCCCTTAAAATACTACATGTTTCTTTGCATTTTCTAAGCTTCATCATTGAGGATCAAAAACAAAATCACAACACCAAAAAACACAAAATAGAAGAAGGAAATCCCAAACCTTAACCATACTTCAAACCCTAGCTTTCTTCTTCTTCTCTTTCTCCTCTTCCTTTCTTCTTCTTCTTCCTTCTCACTTAAACAAGTAGATCTCCAAAGAAATTGAAGAGAAAGCAACCAAAAATGGTTCTTCTCCCTCGCAGGGCAGTAAGCCTTGAAACTCTCTTCTCCAAACACCCAAAGTAGCTCCTCTTCTCATAAGACCAATTTTGGTCTCTTATCCTTTTTATTACAAGTCATGTTTGGCAAAAAAAAATCTCATTTTTTTTTAACTTTCTTCTTTTGCATTTTAGTCCTCTTCATTTTATCATTTTAAAAATCACTTATCAAAGTCACAATATGCATAACATCATTTAACTTAATGTCTCTTAAGTCCTTAATTTGCAGTGCTCATTTACATACCTTTTCCACTCTTGGATTAATTCCGGGTTTATCGTTTCCTCTTAGCATAAATTTGCGAAAAAATAATTTTACTTTTATTATACACTCTAAGCTATGATAGTACTAGGGTATAATTTTGGGTGTTACAGTGATGGAGTCAATTAATGTACGAGTTGATGATTATCTTCCTCGAAGTGTCACTTTTAGACCAGAAGACTCTTCTGAAGTTTCAATTCATGAAGAAGAGAAGACTCTCAATAGTCCTAAAGATACTCCACCCTCTAGTGATGAAGAAAATGACCATGTCTCTAAAGACATTCGAACTAATCCAAAAACTAAGCTCCTAGCCCTTTGCGGATGTTCGGACTGAAGAAGCGCTGCTTGCTGATAGGATGACTAAGGCAGTCTTTGGACATTGAACATTCGAACTAGAGCCCTCTACAAAAATCGTAAGAACCATTTTGCCTCGATATCATAGGAACTAGAAGCAATTATCACGAACTCGAGGGAGATCTAGTGAACTACATAGAAATGATGGGTCTTAGTCTCGGCTATTACACCTCCATAATTGAGCGAAAAAAATTTCAAGGATACGTTGAGTGATGAATTCTAGATCAATGCTGTGTAGGAAGAACTATCACAGTTTGAACGCAATGAAGTTTGGGACTTAGTTCCAAAGCTCCTACATGTTAATGTAATTGGGACCAAATGTATCTTCAAGAACAAGGCAGATGAAGAAGGGAACATCACAAGAAACAAAGCTTAGTTGGTTACTCAAGGTTACACCCAGATTGAAGGAATGGACTTTCCTGTTTGCACCGGAGTGGCTCCGTTTGAGTTCATATGAGTACTTATGACTTTTGTTTGCATACTCGAGTTCAAACTTTACTAAATGGATGTAAAAGTGCCTTCTAGCAAATGGGTACCCTAAATGAAGGAAGTGTTTGTTGCTCAACCTAAAGGGTTTGAAGAACCCTTTAGATCACACGACCATTTTTACAAATTGAAATAGGCCCTCTCTACGACGGTCTCAAGCAAGCCTAGCAAGAAAAGCGGTATGAGAGACTTACAAAGTACCTTTTAAAAGGATCTACGTCGAGGAGCGGATCATTCTAATGCTTCATTAGAAGAAGCGAAAGAGAGATTCATTGTGGTCTAAATCTATGTGGATGACATAGTGTTCGGCTCAGCGTCGACAATTGGTGGGCAGCACGTGACAGCACACATGAGCAGATTTGAAATGAGCCTTGATCGAGGAACTTACTTATTTTAGGTCTTGAATCGACACACCAACTCGAGGACCTTCATCTCACAAGCAAAATGCTAGGAATTTGGTCAACAAGTTAGGACTTGGTTGACCAAGCATCTAGAAGGACCTAATAGGGACCCATGACAAGATTACTAAGATGAAATAGTAGATGGTGTTGATCAAACCTTTGTCTGAAGCATGATTAGAGTTTAATGCACCTAACACCTTGGCCGTTCGAGACATATGCTATGAGTGCAGTGTTTTGCACAAAAACGAAGCAAGTCCCGAGGATAGCCATCTTCTAGTGGTCAGAAGATCATTAAGTATGTGAACAACATATTATGGTCTCTAGTACACGAGACATGATGGCGGCACGGTGGGATCTTTAATGATCACGGATTGAGTTTGGAAGCTCTCATATGAGAACGAGAAAAGTACTTCTCGAGGATGTTTTTTAACAACCTTGTCACTTGGTTGTTCGAAAACGCATGAACTATATGGATTGTATGAATCTTCGACATTTAGAAATCCGGTCCATATAGATGTAATTGTTATTATTTTCACATGTCATTAATAAAATCATTTTCTTTATCATTTTATAGTACTAATTTGATAATCCATTCCATGAATAGTTGATTCAACTTATGGTCATCAAGAGCGAGACTTGATAATAGAACCTTAGAGTTGACATGGAATACTATTCTAAATTTTTTCTAGTCACTCATTATGGGTGGAACAATAATGATTTAAGACTAGTATGTGATAAGCGTAACTCCACTTGTGACATTTTCGAGGGCTTATTTCTATATCTCCATGCCCTTTTGAAGTGAGTATACTAATTAACGATTATGCAAATTGTTGAGTCTAGTAAAGTTACTAATGTTTTCATGAGGCTCAAATCTAAAGGTAATGAATGCCTTGTAAACTTAATCTCAAAGGTGAGTGATTTAACTTCTTGAACTCATTTAGAATATGTGTATTACGTCTCAAGATCAATCCTAGGGCATTTTTTTTATGTCGTTAGGATCCCTTGAACAAACTCTTGGAAGAAATTTCTCACCCTAAGTCACTTAGGCCACTTGACACTTGGTAATCTTCGTAGGTACATCATGTTGTATATTGTTTAATCCTTCACCATACGTCATTTCTCCATTGATTTCCATAATATTAGTTTTTCATTTACAAAACACCCGATCTACAAATCACCAAATTCACAACACCCGACATAACTAGGCAAAGTTACCAATAGCTAGAAAACCCTTCAACAGTAGGCGACCCTAGAGCCACTATCACTCTGTTGATGTAGCTTAAGCTACCTAGTTGATGTTTCTAGGTTTATAAATATTTGTGATACAAACCTAAACACCGATTCATAGAAGAATCAAGCCCTTAGTGACCAAACCACTCATGCTCGGCAAGGGTTAAAGATAGTGGGCTCCTCATAGTCATAGTTGAGGGGGCAACTCTCTCTTACTACACCTTCATAGCTCATATGGTTTTCCACCTCCTCTATTATGATGTCAACAAAGTAAACACCTCCTGGGATCATCCATCTCATAATGTATTACATTTGAAAATAATGGGGCTGATCCTTCAAGCGAGTATTTCGCTCGATAGCCTCTCCGTACTTCCTGTAAATATCTAGTAACTACCCTCTTGTTGCTTAGATAGGGAGGAAGATATCACCGTGGCCATGTCTCATCGCTTCGATGGTGCATAATTTAGCCCACTTGGCAAGGGCTCCAAAACTAGCTTAGGAGGGTCACTTAGCTTTTCTAAGGATAGATCATCATCAGTCACAAGTGGAAGAACCTTTTCACGCCATGTGGATGTATGAGCAACTGACTCCTTAGTGTAAGATGCATCATCATTGTGAATATCAATAGAGTGGTTCATGAGTGAATCTTATACAGCCCCATCATAATGCTTCTCTATAAGTATCTCAATTATGCTCACTTCCTCAAGCCCCTTATCTTCAAGTGTTACTGGCTCTTTTTCTAAATCCTCGAAAGTTTTTACCTTTGCCTTATCATCACAAGCTATCTCTCTTCATGTTTTATTGATTTTTCAACATCTTCTTTCTCATGCAATGGAGGGGGAGTGGGTTGGTCGGTTTGTTCATCATTCTCTAGTTTCATAGTGGATTTTTCTTTATGCATAATGGATGAGTTCAATCTTAACTCTACTTTATGTATGCTACCGGATTTTGTTGAGATTGAGATGGAAACTTACCTTCCTCATGTGTAGTATGAGCACTAGTGAGTTAAGAGAGAGTCTATTAGGTGTCATCGACCTCTTTCACTATGTCTTCATGCATCTCCTCCATATAGTCCAACCCTTGGTCTTATCTCTCAACGATGGCTTTTTGTTCACTCAAAGAGTCTCCCACTTTCTTGTTGTTTACTCTCATTTCAACCATCAAGTCTTCCATCTTGTTACTTAAGTTTTCAATGGCTTGCTCAAGTGAGGAACTTATTTATGGAGTTTTCGCATCTTGATTTTGCTCTTGATGTTGCCCCTAAGAATTCAGTGATTCTCCCCAACTAGAGTGGAGATATTCCCACATATAGTGCATCATTTTAAGGCCCTGGCCGATCTCCATAGTAGACTTGGCCTCCAAATGTCTCTCTCCTGACTGGTAGTGTGGGGCAATCATTAATAAGATTGTAACAAGAAAAGAAATTAGAGTAATGAGTGGGTTGCCACTTTTTTAAATGCATGACTTTAACCTCTTTGACCCTTTTGCCTTCATCAAGCCCCTTCCCATTTTTTAACCAAGTTCTTCAATGTTATAGTCCTCTTGGCCTTAAGATGCGTACTTTCCCCCGATCATTAGAATGAGGTCTAAATCTACCCATATCGTGAAAGTAAGGTTCTTCCCATCCTCTAGTAGGTTTGGCCATATAATTGAAGTAATCCATACCGATAAAACAAAAACATGAAAAGAAACAAAAACTAAAAGATACAATAACACTAGGAAAATCTATTAGTATGGTTAGTCCAAAAAAATAAAAATAAAAAATAGAAAATCTGAATTAAATATAAATAAAAACAACGAATGACTAACAAAATCCGTGTAGTAGAATAGACACCATCATTAGTAATGTCAGGGTTAGATCCTTAGCTAATTGGGTGTTCGGTGCTGAGATATCACAAAAAATTATAATCCTGATTACCCTGGTTAATGATAGTCTAAGATATTGTAGTTATAGGGTTTTTAGAGATCCACGGGATGAATATTCTTCGTCTAGTGGCCAAAATCAGTTAAAGAGGTAAAGAAAAATAAAATAAATTTTTTTAGATTTTGTTTGATGAAAATGAATAAAATGGAAATGACAATGGATGAAGACAGGGGAGTCTTGCTTCACTAAGTCATGTAGTCTCAGGTGATTCAAAGGATAGGTAAGAAGATAATCAACATACAGTTAACCGCCTTAACCCTGCCCATGTGTCTTCAAGGATGGCTCGGAGTCCAATTCTCTTAAGTATGGTAATCAATTGTGCCATGTACCTCCAACCTTAGGTTCCTTCCTAACTCTTTTGGACAGCCAAAGAGACATCTATTTGTCTACCCCCAATGAAAGTATGGTGACTAAAGATCCGATGTGCCTATTAGGAATGTCAAAGATTACGATTGAACTAAGTGAAGAGACTCATAAAAGACTACACCTAGGTCCATCCAATAGCGAGGATGTGCTTTTAGGCTTGATAATTCTACCTATTCGAGAGTTATTTTATAGCATAATAGTCATACATTTGGTTTGAATCTCGGTTCTTCCTTGATCACCCTTGCTCCATGCCTTACACATCGCATTATCCACACAGAGATGAGTTTACTCACTCATTCTAAGGTTAGAGATGCTATTGAACAAGGAATGCTCGTGCACATATGGAAAAAGAAAAGAAACTTTTATTGAAGATTAAAATGAAAGGTTGTAATCTAAGAGTTGGCATGAGATTATATGTTTGATCACATTCTCCCTTTATATATACACATAATCACGTCCCTAAGGCCATTCAAAACAAGTTTGGAGGTTTCCATAACCTTTACAATTGATTAAGAGTCCAAATGTAAAAGGAAAAAAAATCGGATTGCATCTGGGCCTTCTAAAACAAGTTCGTTCTCACCAGGAAGTGAGTACAAAAATTCACTCTCACCAGTTAGTGGGAGCCAAAATTTGCTCTCATGATTGAGTGAGAACAAGCTTTGTTTTATCCCTCCTAGTTGCTCCTTTTTCACTCTCAAGCCTTTGGTTGAGTCCTAGACTTATGTAAAAAGATGTCCATAGCTCCAAAGCTCGAGAAAATGTCTTGGGATGCCTCATTGCTCCTCTCCAATTTCCAAGAGTCGAAAAGGTACCTAAAATGCTTCAAAACAACACAAAACTCTATGAAACATCGGTAATAAGAGTTTGAGACCAATAATTCACATAAGTAGGTAAATAGGCATAGTTACAGCACAAAATGTCATAAAAGTGTATAAATTAAGTGTCTAAGAATGTCACTTTTGAGTAGTAATCAGTGGCATGGTGATTGAGGCATGTTCGCCCCCAAGTCCTCACTAAGTCTTTCCATAGACACCTTGGTATTAATGTACTAGCTCCTACACATATTCAAAGAATCTAAACTCCAAAACAAACGTATTACCTTTTCACGATAGATGATGACTTGCATAGGCTGAGAACAGCACTTCCCAAAACTTCCTAGGGTGTGGGTGTGTGCAATGCCAAAGGGTATTTAAGGGAGTGTCTATGTAGTGCGGTTGCATGTCGGCGACTCACTAATAGTTGATTAGGTATCGGCCATTAGAATTCCCCTAGGACTTCACTCCAATTACCACCAAGATAAACCTAACGAGGCACCTACATGAGATTAATCCATCCTTTGTCCGTATTTTTTATTTTTTTTTGAGTAGGTGGGGCACATTGGCCCCTCTATTTTTTAGATGTTCAACACTCTTAAAAGCCATATATAAATTCCATAAGGTTAGTGTCATCTAGAAAGGGTCTGATGCCTAAGAGCATGTGAGGGTTCTAGTGTGCTTAGTGTGTGGCAAGTTACCTATAGAAATAACTATTTATGAGAATCATGGGGACTTGGACCAAGTCGCCCATAGCCTGGGTCTACATTTGGTGATCTGGCAAAATCAAGGTATTCCAATTCTACTGCACTTGATGTTAAGTTCAATATCAATACCTTACACAATAATATTTGCACCGACAATCCTCGACACGATCATGCGAATAGAAAGAAAACACTCAGCGATCATGTGATAAAAATTTTAAATTTGGGTAGAGTTCTTCTAGTGTCCTCACTCCCCCGACCAAGCATAAAATTGCCCTAATGTTTCCAAGCATAACATTGCCCCAATGTTTCCAAGCATAAATAATTATAAGGATGGAGATGTTACCTCTCTATGAGATGTGGTCGAAGGAGGTGCCTTGTGTGGACTTCCTCCATAGCTCAATCTCTAAAATATATAAGTCTTGGAAAAGCAAAAGAATGAGAAAATTCTTCCCAAGGATTAAATAAAACTAACTGGATAAACAAATAACTAAAAGAAAAAACAAAGTGTTAAGGCGTGTGGACACGCTAAAAAATATCATCGCAAGTATATGGGTCGCACAAGTAGTAAAATGGACTCTAAGAGTCCAAGTATTGTCCTCAGGGATGCACTCTCGACTTGACTAAGTACCTTAACTATTCGATCACCTTGTTATTTAAGCTCCAAAATCAAATGATAGATTTAGAAAATTAACTAAACTAATTAATGGGTGGAAGGTCGAAAATGGGAAAGCAGGGCAAATTTAGAACATGATTTGAGCAAGAAGGATAAAACATGAGAGGATGATTGGTTCGATTCCACTATGCATTCAATTCCTTTTTCAAGCCAAAATCAATATATATTAGCTCAAATTGTTGGTATGTAGATGTAATCTCAACTCATGCATGTTGGTTACAATTTCTCACTCCTGTCTCTTAGTCACCTCTCGATCCTTGTAAGATACTTAGTAGCAATATTATATGAAAACCCACTCTTAGGCGTTTTATCGATAACCTTTTGCTCCTTACAATAAAAGCCTAAGACTATATGAAATCTATTCACCTCCCAGTCCTTCTAGATTTCATACAATGCTATTGGTAGCCTACAAATCAATTTATGCTCACACATACAATTGAAATAAACTAAAATCTACCCCAAACCAAGCCACCTTTGGAATTGAACATGAATAACACAATTGCATCAACAATTTCAACAAATATATATATCTCAAATACATCAAAGATTAGGAAATTGATACATAGAAGTTCACCAATCAACCATAGATTAGAGTTCAGCCTAACATCAAGTAATCCATAATACAAAACATGGTATTCAATGTGTTCACAATGGAAAAAAGATAGAGATTAAGGAAACAAATTATATGAGTGAAGCTTTCTTCCTCAATCTTCAATCTAAAGCCTTCATTTGATCTTCCTTTTCTTTGAAAATATGTTCTTCCCTTAGTTCTTGAGGCCTCACCATGTTTTGCAGCATCCAAACCCTAAAAAATAGGGTCCCTTATATACTTTTTCAATTATGGGCCTTAAAAGAGGCTTAAAAATCAAGCTTTGAGGTGTTGGTGTTGGGCTCGACATGGCACCAAGGCACCCCATAAATACGGGGTGGTCTCTATGGTGCCTTGTCACCCTGACGGCTTCGGCATGGTGTCGGGGCTCACATGTGTAGCTCACCAAGTGCAATTTCTTCATCTTTTTTGCCTTTATTTGATTAGCTTCTCTACTCATTTGTCAAAGTTCTAATCAAACAAGATAAGTATTTTATCTCATTAGAATACTCAATATTACCATAAAAACATAAAAAATTATAAGGATAACATGATGGTAATATGAGTATTTAAGGCACACATCACAAAAATAAAACAACTAAAGGAAATTTTTTGGCCTAGCTAGCCTCAAGTGAGGTTGAGCCTGAGATGGTTAAACCACTATGCTTAACAAAGGTCAAAGATGGTAATTTTCATGAGGCCGACGGTCTATGAGTGCATCAGGTATAGCCCCATCGTCGTCTATATATGTCTTAGTCATGATCTGTAACGCCTCTAGCATGTCCAGAATTTATACACTTATTATATATATTTTGTGTATGAATTGAGCCAAATCAGTTTTTCCTGAAAATTGATAAATCAGACAAATGTGAAATGTAAATTTAAAGTGTGGAGCATATGATTGATTATTATATGCTAAATTGAGAAATTGATCGAACTGAACTAGACCCAAGTGAAAAAGGAAAATGTGGAAATTTGTAAAATAAGGACCTAAGGGTCAATTATTATAAAGAATAAATGTCTAGGTGAATTTATGATAAATGAATGGCCAAAGTGGAATAATAGGAGACTTAAATGAAATAATGGGTTTTGAGCCAAACAAGGCCTTATGAGAATTAAGTGACTTAAGACAAAAAATGGGAAAAGGGGTGTAGGCCAAACATGGCCTTACACTTGTTGGGATTTATAAAGACCAAAAATGGGTCTTAGGGCATTTGGAGAGCAAACCTGCTTTCAAGGAGAAAGGAGAAAAAAAAGGGAAAAGCTAGGGTTTGCAAGGAGGAGTGGTCATTGGCTTGTTTCTTTTCTTTTGCTCCTAAGGACCAAACACAACATACAGAAGAGATTTGAAGAGGTTCAAGGTAAGAAGAATCAAAACCCTAACCTCATATTTTGATTTGGATTTTTGGGAAAAAGCCCCACTTGAGAGAAAAGGTTTTCATTGATTCTAAAACCACTTTGGAGTTGTTTTGAAGGGATTCCATGGTGGATTTCTTGATACGGACGAATCGAGAAGATCGTGATGAAAATGAGTGAAAATGCCAAAATTAAACATTTCTAGGCAAAAACCCGTAGGGTGTAGCTAAGACAAGCTGAGCTGTATCTAAGTACTGTATGTATGGGTGCAACCCGTACCGGTACAAAGTCAAGGGGAAGGACGCATGTGTTGTTCCAAGAGTCCCATTTTGCATATTTTCATTAAGTCCCATATTCGTATACCGATGTCTAGACCCTAAGAAATGAATAATGGGGTTCAAATAAGGATAGACTTAAGGGAAAAATGTAATTACTACCGAGGCGGTTCGCTCTTCGGGCAGACTTAGTGTCTTAACCCAAGACCGTTAACAAAATAAATTTGTAATTCACTAAAATTGTTAACAATTGTTTATCCACTAAGAGTGGCGTGAATGTTATTGACTAGGGACGGTGATGATCGCCTAACCTAGGACTGAGATCAAGATACTAAAGCTGAATTCGATACCTTCCTGCTTGTTCTCTAATCCTATTCTTATTTCAAGTATTTTGGTAGTTACCAAGTAACTATGAAATGAGTACGTGAATGAGTATATGGAATAAGTACATAGATTGAGTATATCTTTGAAAAGATAATACGAAAGTGAATATGAAATTGAAATGTGATAATTGAAAACCGAATAAATGTGAATGATGATAAGGACGGGATTCATCAAATGGAATCCATCATAAATGTGAATTGAATGATATCGAATGAACCGCCCGACGGATGCACCAATCGGCATCCGTCACGAAGGCGTACTTAAATTATCCACCTCCCACTTTGCGAGATGCACTAATCGACATCCGGCTATGATGGCGTATGGCATTGAAGAAATGTCCCACTCAAGCGGATGCACCAACCCGCATCCACGCGATGGCGTATGGCATTTGCGATACCATGTCGATGCACCCAAACGGCATCCGCCATGACGGGAGACTGAATAGCGGGATACCACATGCCCGGATGCACCAAACGGCATCCTCGTCATGATGGGAGATCGAATTGTTAAATGTATACACACATTGAATGATAATAAGGGCTGGATTCATCAAAACTAAATCCGCTTTGAATGTGAATTGAATAGTCAAGGTGAAATAGCAACATTGACAAGTAATGGGATTTTATGTATATGCGTAAATCTCATAAATTGAATTGTGAATTGAATTATTGCATCATTGAAAATGCATGTTGTTATATGATAAATGACCTCAAAATGAAAGCATGCAGAATTGATTAGCATGAGTATATGTTGATATAATAGACATGGTTTGATGTTAAATGCATGTCAAGTTAAATTTGAATATTGAAATAGAACTGTATAGAACCACTAAGCATGAAAATGCTTAGCGTATAGTTTTTATCTATGCGCAAGTATCGAAATAAGGAAGAAAAAGAAGGCCAAGACTGCAAGAGCGCAGAGTCATGGGAGAGAGTGGATTACGATAAGTATATAATTCCAGAATTTGCATATCATCTCTTTTGAACAAGTGGTATTTTAAACAAAAGGGTTAAAATCCTTTGAACCTTGATTTTATGCATTTATTTTGAAAAGGCATATCGCCTTCTTTTGTAAATGTATTTTGTTAAATGCTACGCCTACCGACCAGAATGAATTTGTAAAGGATTTGTGGGCTTTCTTGCCTAAATCAACCGCTTCGCAACAAATGACATAATAAAATGCTTGAATGACATAATTAAATGTTTTGATAAGATAAATGAAAACGCTGAGTAAAACCAGTTCGCTCGGATCCGCCATTCGGGGTTGGGCCTGTGGATTCGGGTCATGAAGACTTTGAAAAAGAAACTTAATAAAATGTAAAATAAAAGAAATAAACCGAAAGGCCCCCGGTTTCGTCGGATCGCTTATCTGCCCACCGGGCTCAAATGCTACATGCTCACTTCCCTTGGCACCTCATCCTCAAATGTTGTCGACTCCATTTTTAATTCCATGAGAAATTCTACCATAGCCTTATCATCACAAGTTATCCCCTCCTCATTATTCTCAAAGTTTCAACATCTTTTTCTCATACAATGGAGGGGGAGTAGGTAGGTGGGTTTGCTCATCAATCTCTAGTGTCATCACGAATTTCTCTTCAAGCATATTAGATGAGTTCCCATACCTCTAGTTCATGTATGAATCTTGTATTTTGTTGAGGTTGAGATGGAAACATACCTTCCTTATGTGTAGTATAGTCACTAAAGAGGTTAGAGGGGGAGTCTTGGATGTCATCTACTTCTTGCATTAAGTCTTCATGCCTCTCTTTCTTATAGTATAGCCCTTGGGTCTATTTCTCATTGAGAGCTCTTGCTTCATTCACAAAGTCTTCCATCATCATTCTCTCATGTTTTGCTCAATGGAGGAACTCAGTGGTGGAGCATGCACATTATCATTTTGCCCATGAGATTCCCCCCAACTAGGAGGCGAGATAATCCTCCCAACTAGAGAAGGTGTTCCCATATGTGATATTGTCCTGAGGCTTAAGTTGATTTGCAAGCTGAGGTTGGCTAATGAATTTATCACTCAAGGGGCAGTTATCAAAATGATGCTCTTATGATTCTAAAATGTAGCAAGGAGTGGGGTGCATCATGGTTGGTAGTGCAAGACAATCATTTAGAAGATAGTCATGTGAATGACAATTAGCACAAGGAGTGGATTGCCACTGGGCTTCTTTAATAGCATAGGTTCCCCTACTCTCATGTCCATCAAATCTCCTAGACAGATATTTCCTAAGCACTAGAATAGGAGCTAGGTTTGACCATATGTCTCAAGCGTTGTTTTCCACATCCTCTAGTAGGTTCCCATATAGTTGAAGTAAGCCATGGCACTAATAGGCGTGAAACGTGTATGAAAATATAAATTGCCTATGTGGACAAGTGCATGCGTCGTGTTCAAGTAATAAAGAGTAAGTAAGAGTATCGTCCCACGAGGATTGGCTATTAACTACCTATTTTAATTTATCTTAGACTCTATTTGGATGACTCAACAGAGCTTCTAAAATGTACAAAATAGGAAAATACATACAAAGTCCTGAACTAACAAAGACTCAAGAAAGACTAAAACAAGACTCAAAACCTTAGGCATAGATTTTACTCTAAACAATCCTATATATGAACCTCCTAACTCAATCAATCATCACATTTCTATGTCAGACGGTGATTTCACAAATGCAATTGTGAATCTCTCTTGATAACTCACAACTTACTCATAGGATTAAGGTATTTTGTATCTCTACTCAACCTCCTAGGAATGCAATACACTCAAGAAAACTAAATTGCCACGTAAAACCCATGAGTATCTCTAGTCAATGGTGAATTATGGCATTCTACCTAGGTCTAACCTATTATTCACTTCTCAAATATCATAATAGGCCACAAATCATGCAAATATTGGCCAAATATCCACAAGCATTAAGAACAAAATGAAACACTCAACATAGATATGAAATAAGACATTGATAAATATAGATTAGGAGAGTTCATACATTCAAGTCTTGGCTACATCTAAACCCCAAGAAAGTAAACTAAAACATCTCTAGAAAAGGAATTACAACCATTAAAAGAAAGAAAAACATAGAAAGGAAAAGAATAAACAAATTTGGAAGTGAAAGCCCCTTCTCTTCTTCCTTCTTCTTCTTCTTCTTCTTCTTTTTCTTCTTCTTCAAGTTTCTCATCTTCAAAAGACTTGATTCCTATGGTGTTTCCACCCAAAGGAACCCCAAATTCGGTCTCCCCAAAAAGTTTCTAGGATTTGAGGCCTTTAAAATAACAACTTTTTGGCTCAAAAAGGGCTAAAATGCACCCAGGCCTAACTCCGACATTGCGACGTGAGGGCATGACGTTGCTGCAACTGCTTGAGAAGCTCTATGACACATCGCAACATCACTGCTCCTCTCTATTTTCTTCTTCACTTCCCGAGGCCAGCAACCCTTTTCGCTTCGAATCTAAATTGAGCAAGGGTCTGGTCTTGTTGAAAGTATTAGAGAGTGTAGAATGGATATGGCAAGAGAGAACACTTTAGATGTGATGGTAAAGATTGAATCAACAAAGTTAGCCATTTGGTCAACTTTTGAGCACTCTTCTCTTCTTCCTTCTTCTAAAGCCAAAACTTGATCATTTGAAGTCCAAATTAAGTGAATAAAGACTCTTTGGAAAGCTTATAAAGTTTATAACACTTCCATATCAAAATACAAGCCATTTTTTTTTTTATCATCTTATGGCTGAAAATATCGAAATATAATAGATGTAGCATCATGTTGTAGTGGAGTTTGCTAATTTTTGGACTTCTTTGCTTCATTTTCTCTCCGATTCCACTCATATGTGTTCAATGGTTGAACTAATCATAAAAATGAACATTTAGGGAATTAGAACACTTATTTATATAAAAACGACACAAAAACATGAGGATAAAATGAGTATAAAATATACTCATCAGGTAGCGATCCATTAACTTGCAAAAGCAAAACTAAAAAGACTCCAAAAACACTAAGAAAATTATTAGTAGGGTTAATCCTAAATAAAAATAAAAATAAACCATAATTAAAAATAAAAATAAAAAAATAAAATAAAACAAAGATAGAAAAGCAAGAACCGACAAAGTCACTAGCAAGAAGAAAGAACAACTTCAACAACGATGCCATGTGATTCATGCTCTAAAATGGTGTGGGAGGAATGAAAGAAATCACATATGTTCATAACTTATCACAAAAAAAACATAGGGTAACCAAAGTTACTTATATGTCTAGCTTAATTTATTTATATATCTATTGCGAAGTTCTCTAAAGGCAATCGCTCTTAGGACTTATTGTACGCCTTATGTTACACAAAGGCATCTTCATTAATTTGATATTCATACGTTGAATTGATTTAGATCTTTAATCGAATTAATGAAGTTCATGATACATAACATAGCATGAAGGAAATCATGATGAGATCATGATAATAAGATTCATTTCATGTGCAATTATGTTAGTATCTAAATTATCCCTGGTCATAGGATTAACAATACTAGACATTGTTAATCCGGATAGACTAGCACATGTCATACTCCTAATTGACTGCGTAGTGGATCTATAAACTCGTGATCATTAGCTGATTAGAGTTGACATGTGGATGCTTGCAAAGAGTAGCTAAGTACATCGAAGACCTACCATGAGACAATCATATGGATTATTTATTTAAATGTAGATGATTGTCTCATCATAGCAATGGTGCATGTATCCTTAGACTTGAGATTCTCAAGAATATCTTGGATGTTGATTTTGTACTTTGACCTCGATCCATGTTAAGCTTCTGCAGGTCACTCTTTAGGTGATGGCCTGTGTGATAGCTTTGAGGTATTCGAAGGTAATTGAGTAGCCAACAAAGGTTTCGCCACTCTCAATAGAGGGAGAGTATACATATGGCCTCAGTTAAGATCATTATTAATGAATCTCAAAGAGTAGTATAAATGCCATGAAGAATGCTCCTAAGTGCATAACTGAGTAATAAGCCTGGGATAAGATCTAATATCACTAAGAAATGTGGCATAGCCATTTAGTGAGCTACTTGTTCATGCTCGAACCCGAGTAGGGTATAAATTCAGAAATGACAAATTACACTCGCACTGTCTATGGAAGAGTTAACAATCGCACCATTGACTCTTCACTAATCTGAGGTCATGATTTGCGGTTACTGGGACGCCACTACGACTCGCCTGACTAATAGTCAATCATGAGCAACATAACCGAGAGCTTAATGAGTCACACACTTAGAAAAGTGTGGGGCTTATATGAAACAAATTTGGATATGATCCAAATATGAGCGAGATCAATCTCGAGAATGGAATGCCACAGGATTAGTGGAATCCCCTTATCATAGGCCCCCACTAAGAGAGATAGTAGGTCATTTGTTTTGGGATCAAGGCCCATGAAGAAACACGCCATAACACAGGGATGTGTGTAGCCTATCATCCCTTAAAGAGAAGGGCATTTTAGACATTTCATGAGCTAAGGTTTTTCTATAAAAGGACCTTAATGGAAAACCCTAACAAGACTAAGCCATTTTTCTCACTCCTCTCATGAAGGGTGTTCTTGAGAAATAGCGAGAGTGTTCTTCAAGGATAGCTCCTCTTGGTGAAATCGGGTTTTGGTTTCCCCCTTCTAATCGAGACTTGGCTAGCATAGGGATATCATATGAGATCGTTGGCTTAATCTAGTGTTCTTCTTCATGTAATCGGGTCATGAGATGATCAAACATGGTTTTGGTGAAAAAGAAATAGTTTGGATGAGATTAAAACTCCTAAAGTTGGAATTTTTATCGGATCTGCCAAATTTGGAACCCAATAGCTCACGTCGTGACGTAGGTGAAAAACCCAAGCAACATCACGACGTGCGAGTGCCCACATCACGACGTGGTGCATCTGGACCCATGCAACGTCGCAACGTGCGAGTGTTCACATCACAACGTACGAAAGTGTTCTTCACTCTGCAAGTAGCGACGCCGCGGACGCGGCGATCTCCATGTCACAAATACGAGTCCGTGATTGCCTTTGTTTGCGGACGAACTGAGTCACGACATCGCAACGTGGAGCTTTTGAAGCCCAAAAGACTTTGCAACATGGGGTCTCCACGTCGTGACGTGGTGCTTGTGAAGCATACATACCCTGTGCCCACGTCGCGAAGTGGATGACATTGTTCTTCATTTCATGTTGTTACGTGACGACGTGAAGACCTATAATTTGGATTTTAGTTCCTTATTCTCTTGTTTTTTCTGGCATTTTTGAGGAATCATCTCTAGTGTAACTGAAATGAAATATGCAAGCTAAGATTGAAGTGTTCATTCTTTAATTTCTAGAATCATGGATTTTTAAAGAGATTTTAATAAATTCTAAAGACCATGATTGAAATTATTTTCAAGAGAAATTGGACAAAATGGCACCATTTGGCAATTACGATTCATGAGTTGAATCGGGTTTATGATTCAAGAAGTTGAATCAGTTAAAGATTCAAAAGTTGAATCAAGTTTTGTGATCCAAGACTTGAATCGGTTTATGGATCATTTTAGTTCAAGTGTTGAAAAACCTTTTCATGTGCTTTTGAAATCAAGTGAGGTGCCATTATCTTTAACTTAAATGTTACATTAGAGAATGCAGCAACCAAAGGCAAAGTTGGCATGATTGATGATTATAGACTTTGCCCAATATTGATTGAGCATATTGCATGGTTACTTCTTTGTTATAAATAGGGTCTATGTGTCCCTACCTCTCTCTATTTTATTAATGTATTTCTAATCTCGTCTAAATCCCCCTCAAATGTAACTTGAGGTTCTTCTTTTGAATGTATGTAATTAGATTACATAGATTAGAATTAGTTAGTGGAGATGCGATGAGAAACAAATACGGGAGGGAGATCTAAGAAAGAAGACCTTGAAATGTAAATTGATGGTTTCAGCGGCTGTATTAACTATGCATGTCCCTGTGCTCGACTCTAGTCAATTCCATTTTGGCCCATACTAATTTTTAGAATGTCCATAATCATGCTTGCATAAGTTAAAGTAACTATCTTTATGTTTTCATGAGATGAATGGATATATATATATATATATATATATATATATATATATATATATATATATATATATATATATATATATATATATATATATATATATAAAGTATGCTAAGGCAATGATGCGAATGGGAGTATAAAGAAACCCCCCACTATAAATGTTGTTATTAAGGCTAACACTATAAATATGGTATAAACCTGAGTTTTTCTCGGGAATTAGGTTTGTTTTGCAATCCCAGCCCTTTCTCCATAAGGACATGTTCTATCCATGGAAATGAGCTTTCCTGGTTAGTGGGCTGGTCTTAACAAGACTCATTAACTTGTTGGGCAAACCCAAGGTTAATGTTAGATAGAGACGCAGTTAGGTTAGTGCACGTGAGATTTACACGCATCATGAGTTGATAACCCAATGATGGTGCATAAATCAACAGTTGATAGCATTGGTTTTGATAGTTGCATGAAATTGCAATTAGTATGGACAAGATACCTACCTTTTGACCTAAGGTGGCTTGTTGGGTAAACCCAAGGTCATTCTTAGTTATATTAGATATCGACCCACTAGGAGAACTTCCATATAGGTTATTTCGGATCAATATTGAGGGTTAACAATTTGTAATAAAATAGTGGGAGCTATAATGTGTAATTATCAAGTCGTAATAATCATGCATTTTAAAGTACAATATAACATGATCTCTTTTACATCTAGGTTATTATAATCTCACCATGACAACAAGTGTGAACTTGCAATCAATACTAGATGCCAACATTTTGACCGGGCCAAACTTCTTGGACTAGCTAAAGAATTTGAGAATATTTCTCAAAAAGGGGAAGTTTAGCATATGTCCTTGTTGAGCCACTCTCTCAATCCCCAGCTGTTGATGCATCTATAACCATTTAGAGGGCATATCAGAACCAGTATAAGACTATGGATGCATATTCCATTGTACACGGGCGAGAATTGAAAGGTTCAAAGTCTTTGAACTTCTTTTTGGTTTCAAGATGGATGTGGGGACATCCCCAATGCAACATGCAATGAAGATGAATATATTGAGAGGTTGAATCAAATGGGTTATTGGATGGTGATCAATGTGCTCAAAATAGTTGAGGGAAAAAATTGGCTGATAAGAAGGCTAAAGAGACTACACCGAAAGGGACTTTCTTCTATTGTGGTCAAGTTGGCCATTAGAAAAGGAACTGCAAGGCTAGGGAGAAGGTGGCATATGATGCTCCATCATCTTCGTGTATTATGTCATTAAGGTTAATATTGTTTCCTAATAACACTTAGGTGTGTGATACCAATTGTGGCTCATACATATGGATTGATATGCAAGGCCTAAGGAGTAGTAGGAATCTCATAAAGGGAGAGTCCGACTTTCGAGTGGGCAATGGTGCAAGAGTTACAACTATTGATATATGGACTTATGTTTTTTAAACTCCCTAGTGATCTTTGTTTAAATTTAGATGATTGCTTTTATGGACTAGCATTGACAAGAACATTAATTGAATGTTAGTTTTATGCTAGTGGTACATTAAGCAATGGGATTTTTATATTAGATATGACCAATCCAATTTTAAATATTAATGACAATAAACGCCAAAGGGAGATAATCTAAAATCATCTTACTCATGCCATTGTTGCCTTGGCCATGCAAGTGAGAGACGCACGACTAAGTTACACAAGTGTGGTAGCTTGAGGTCATTTGATTATGATTCATTTGACAAATGTGAATCTTGCTTATCGGGCAAAGATGACCGAAAGGTTCTTTATGTGAAAGAGGCATGAACATGCTTATGGACTGCTGTAATCTAATAAGCATAAAGATGTAAGGAGGTCTAATGTCTAGTAATGCCAGAGGTTGTTTCATCTACTTATCGATGCTTACACACCACATCAAGTAGTGTGGTGAAAAAGACAAACCAAACCTGGTTGGACTTGGTAAGGTCTATGATGGGCAAGGCAGACCTACTCAAGTCACTTTAGAGGTATGCACATGAGACTATTGTTTAACTGCTAAACAAAGTCCAATCCAAGTCAGTTGATGTTACTCCATATGGGATATGGACTAACAAGGATCCTTGTCTTTCTCGCATGAAAGTATGGGGTTGTCTTGCTTATGTAAGGTGGACAGTGTCAGAAAAGCTTAAAGCCAAATTTGATAGGTGTCTGTTTGTAAGATATCCTAAAGGAAAAATGGATTTCAGTTCTACAACACTTTGGAACAAAAGTTGTTTGTTTCAAAACATGTTGTCTCCTTGGAGAAAGAGTTTCTTCTAAAAGGCAGTGGGAGGAAAGGTGAACTTGGTGAAGTTCAAAGTGCTCAAACAGACACAGATCAATTGACTTAATCTAAGGTTGTTATTCATGTTGATGAAGTACCAACTGTTCCTTCTAAAACACAAGTGCATCTTAGCATAAGTAGAATTCGTACTATTCCAAGGAAATATGGATTTCAGGTCAGTGAACAGTGAGACATATTGCTCTCAAATATCGATGAGCCTACTTTCTACAATGATTCTATGAATAGTTCATAGTCTGAAAAATGGGTCGTAGATAGAAAGTCAAAGATGGATTCCATGTGAGTCAACCAAGTGTGGACTTGGGTTGAATCACTAGAACGGATAAAACCAATAGGGTGCAAGTGGATATTCAAAAGAAGACTGACATGGAAGGTAATGTGATTACCTATAAAGCTAGGCTTATAGCTAAGGGTTATCGTCAAAGATAAGGAATTGACTATGACAAGAATTTTAGTCTAGTAGCCATGCTTAAATCCATAAGGATACTCTTAGCCATTGTTGCTCATTATGATTATGAGATGTGGAAAATGGATGTGAACACAACTTTCCTTAATGGAAACCTATTCATGAAGTGTACATGGACACAACCTCGAGACTTCACTCACACCCGGAAATGGCAAAGTAAAGTATGTAAATTTCATGATCCATTTATGGATCAAGCAAGCATCTAGGAGTTTTAATATTTGACTACGAAGACAATAAAAGAGTTTGGTGTCTCACAAAATGCGAATGAAGCTTGTGTGTATAAGAAAGTTAGTGGGAGTGCAATTGTATTCATAGTATTATATGTGGATGACGTATTAATTATTGGAAACGACGTCTCAATGTTACTATATCTCAATATATTGGTTATCCAAGAGTTTCTCCATGAAAGACCCTGGAGAAACAACCTTCCATTGGGGATATCGGTCTATAGAGATAGATCGAGAAAGTTGCTTGGCCTTTCACAGTCTACATACATAGCTTAGATGCTAAAGAGATTTAGCATGGAGTAGTCCAAGAGAGGAAACATTCCCATGCCTAATGGGATCACCCTCTTGAAGTCCATGTGTCTAAAAGACACAACATGAGAGGACACGCATGAGTATGACCCCATATACTTCGGCTATAGGATCAATCATGTACGCTATGTTATGTACTAGAGACTCGGATGTATCACATGCTTTGAGAGTCACGAAAGAATACCAATTTGACCTTGGCAGCATTAAAGGGTGGTAGTCAAGAATATACTTTAGTACTTGAGAAGCACTAAGGATGTGTTCTTGATTTATGGAGACGTTGATCTTATTGTAAGAGGGTATAACGATACCAACTTCCAATTTAATGGAGATAATTTCAAATCCCAATCAGGCTATGTGTTCATAATGAATGGTGGCGTAGTAAGTTGGAAGAGTTCCAAACAGGAAATGATTGAGGATTCTATAATTAAATCAAAGTAAATCATTGCTTCCGATGGCAGTTAAGGAAGCGGTTTGGATAAGGTAGTTCATTTATGAACTAAGAGCCGGTCCCCTAGATATTGATGTTTTAGAATAACAATGGAGCCATTGCGAAACAAAAGGAACCATGGGATCATCAAAGGTCCAAATTTGGCACTCATGGTGATACCATTTGAATTGAGAAATCTCAAGATCATGATGCTAAGATGTAGAAACGCCCATCGAATGCGCCGTCTCTCGGGCTAAGCCACTTCCCAAAAAAAAAGAAGTATGATCTCACATCCATCATCTAACGTATGAGAGATACAAAGGCGATTGGCTTTAGTTCAAGTAGGAGTTTGTTAGAGAAGTGATATATAGGAAATCTTCCTTAGGACTTATTGTACGTCATTCATTTATTTGATTTTCATACGTTGAATTGATTTAGATCTTTAATCGAATTAATGAAGTCCATGATATATAACATAGAAAGAATAAAATCATGATGAGATCATGATAATAAGATTCATTTCAAGTGCAATTATGTTAGTATCCAAATTATCTCAGTCATAGGATTAACGAGACCTGACATTGTTAATCCCAAAGACTAGCACACATGTCATACCCTTGATTGGATCATAAAGGTCTTATAAATTGTGATCATGAGTTGATTCGAGTTGACATGTGGATGCTGCAAGAGTAGCTATGACATCTGAGACCTTCCAGTGAGACAATCATATGGATTATTTATTTAAATGTAGATGATTGTCTCATCATAAAGAATGGCATGGTCCTGTGACTGAGGTTTTCAAGGATATCTTGGATGCTGATTTCAGACTTTGACTCGATCCATGTTGCCTCTGATACTGTCACTCTTCGTGACGGCCTGGGTATAGCTTGAGGTATTCAAAGGTAATTAAGCAGCCAACAAAGGATTCACCACTTCCAATAGAGGGAGAGTATACCTATGGCCTCTTGTCGAGATCATTACTCGGGAATCTCTGGTCAAAGTGGAAATTCCATGAAGAATGTCTTCAAGTGCATAACTGATGAGTAATGAGTCGGGGACAAGATCAAATATCACTTAGGCTAGATGTGGCATAACCAGTCTAGTGGGAGCTACACTTTGTCTATTCTCCGAACTGAAAAAGAGGGTGAACAGGAAAGGACAATTGCGCCAATCGTCTATGGAAGGGTTAGTACCAGGACCATCGGCTACTTCTGCTAATTGGGGTCACAGGTGTTACAGACGCCGCTCATGACTCGCTTGATTTAATAGTTGAATCAAGTGGCCAACATAACTGAACCATCGGTCATTACTAATTTGGAAGAGTGTGGGGCTTATATGAAATGGATTTGGATATAATCCAAAAATGAGGGAGATCAATCTCAAGAATGGAATGTCACTGGATTAGTGGAATCCCAGGATCATAGGCCCTCACTAAGAGAGATAGCAATCTTGGACTTGTTCTTGGGCTTAAGGCCCATGAAGGAACACGCCATAACGCATAGGGATGTGTGTAGCCTATCATCCCTTAAAGAAGGGCAATTAGCCTCAGAGCTAGGGTTTTCCTATAAAGGGCCTTTATGGAAAAACCCTAACAAGACTAAGTCATTTCACTCACTCCTCTCATGAAGGGTGTTCTCTTGAGAGATATATATATTCTCTTTAAAAACAAATTCCTCTTAGTGAGATATGGTTTCGGCTTCCTTCTTCGGATCGAGGATTGGCTAGCACCGAGACTTCATCCGAGATCATCGCCTTGGAGGTTATCGGCTCCACTTTTCGTTTGAATACTGTTACAGGTGAACTTAGGACTTTATTCGCTTCAGTCTTCGCTGCTCCGACCATTGGATCGATTTTTGAAACTGACACAAGGTAATCTCACACCCTCTTCTTTGGCTTGAATTGGATTTGATGCCTTAAGGGGTCCCTAGGTGGGTTTTTAAAGAATTGTTTTGTGGTTTGCGTTGTTTTGGCAATTAAGTGCTTTCACCTTCAAAGCCCTTTTAAAATAGATCTATTGAGACGGATATTCTTCTTATGTAAAGGATCAATCGGGTTCTAATATACGAAAAACCTAATTTAAGAAAAGTCTTTTAGATGCTTCAGGTTTGAAAGGAAATGATTATTTTAGATTGATTCCAATATTCTAAGAGGTCTTAGGACTTGGTTTCACTCAAGCCAAAGCACACTAATGCCAAGGCAAGGATAACTAAGGTTTCCTGGTCGAGCACCTAGGAGTCAACCTATATTTGATCATCACGGTCCCAACTAGATGGTCGCCTTTATTACCAGATTAAGCACGGTTCTAGGTGTATGGTTAGAATTGATAACTAAAAAGTCTCTTTAAGGATCTTACCTAACCTCTATTGGACTCTTGAAAAGAGACAACCCTTCGCATATGTCGGGTGAAGATATTCTTCATCAACTATTTGACATTCCTAGCAATTTTGCCAAGTTCCAAAGGAAACTAGTAACTAAAGGCAAGAAAACTTTAGGGCTTGTTCGAGATCCCAGTACCCACTAGCCACCTTCCTAGGCGCCCAAACTTATTAATACACGAATTTTATCAGCTAATAGTTAAAGGTGTCTATTTCCATACTTATAAGATTATGCTTCGATCCCTTAGTTTGCAATTAATGGTGAGTGGTGGCTTGGATCAACCAAACCTCGAGGGAAGGTGGATTTACCTTACTCATCTTCATGCTAGAAACCTCCACCAATATGTAAAAGAAAATAATACTTAGAGTTTTTTATTCAAAAAAAAATGAAGAAATACTAAGTTGATTAATCTAAGGCTCAGGATCCTGCATGATCTTCGATGGATATCAAACATGTAAAAGATACCTTTAATATCACTTAAATCACCTTTAAATAAGTTTGTACATGACTAGGGGGCAATATTGACATGTTACAATGTTCCCATAAGAGTTGCAAGTGATTAGGAATCATAAAAGGAATGAAATCCTGCAAAAATTCAAAGTTGGGAATGCCTTGGGAATTTCTCTCCCTAAAAGGCCAGGCTTAAATCTTCCTCTAATGGATTTCCTGCACTACATCCATGCTAGGAGCGAACATCCAGATTTCACACCTTTTGCTCATTTCTTTGTTCGATCATGCTTTTGAAGTCCTCATACCCTTGCATCCTCCTCTAAAGCTTCAAAACTCGAACTAGAAACCCCAAATGTGCCTTATTGCTTGACCTTATGCCTTCAAGGAGCCAAAAAGTACCTAAAACCTTGCAAAAAAAACTAGTACTCCATAGGAAACATTAATAATACGGGTTAGGGACATAGTAATGCACATAAATGGCTAAGTGTGACGTCTTAGCACTCAAAAGGGTTTTATAATGAAAGAATTAAGTGTCTAAAACAACCGTTTTTGAGTAGTTAGTACCTCATATCTTCTCAATTCTTCTACTAAGGATGCTACCACTCCACTCTAAGTTGTTCTTCGCATGGTAGACTTCATCTCAGCATTAGGTGGTAGTCTAGCTCTTCCCATATCTCACATCAGTGTCTTTTCCCATCTTTTAGCCAAGTCATCAAAATAGTATAAAACTCCATGGCCTCTTCACCAAATTCCCATAGAAATTGTTCATTGCACATGGATTCTAATAGCTGCTTCATATTGAGTGTCAACCCCTCATAGAAATAGTCGGCCATATGCTAAACTTCAAAACTGTGGTGTGAGCATTCATTAATTGCTTCTACATATATATCCCAACATAAATGGAAGCTTTCACCTTCTCGAGCAATGAATTTACTAATTTGCTTCCTTAGAGAGATAGTTCTGTGTGCGGGAAAAAACTTCTTCAATGATTGAGTTTGCAAATCAACCCATGTGTGAATACTCTCCAGTCTTAATGAGTTTGACAACAACTTTGCTCTATCCTTCATGGTGAATTGGAAAAGAGTAAGTCTCATCACCTCCATGGATGTGTCCCCTTCTCAAAGTGTTGACATGGTGTTCAAGTCATTATGTGTAAGGGTTTCACTCTTCATGCCATGGAATGGTAGTAGCTGGAGACAAAAAAGTCCTATTCTCACTTACAAAAATGTCTCAAGACAACGTGATGAAGGTGTATGCTCCATAAGTGGGGTATTATGGTCCCTTAGTGATTGGAACCTTTGTTAATTGACCATTTGAGGTGTATTATGAGTTTGAGTGTGTTGTGCTTGTTGGGGAATCACGGCCTGTATCTCATGCAAGGCATAACTAATAACAAAAAAAAAATCTTGCTAACCCCAACCATGGATCCCCTTGAGTCGTCAAAATACCACAGCCATAGAAAAGGGAAGAAAGGTCATACCTTTGCAAAGTTCTGAACTTCTTTTGTATAAATCTGATGGTGTCGACCTTTCGAGGAGTTGATCTATAGCAAACCAAGTGTTCGAAGGTAGGAGCACCTCTAATGATGATCCACATGAAGGCATGAGGAGAGAAAACCTCCATTGTAGATGGCAAGACTCAATAATTTCCTGCTAACCTAGTCGATCTTCAGCCGTGGCTAGCAAGAGAGAATTTTTGACACTCGAATAGCTCTCTCAATCACTATGGTGGACTTCTCTCTCAAAGAATTAACAAATGGGGTTCTGGATATAATGTATTTATATCACCCTAGCATGTGCAAAATGACGGGAGTACCCCCATTAAAGAAGGGTTGGAAACTAGCTTAATCTCATGAGCTGTACATCGCGCCCCATTGGCTCCAAGCCCATATACGTTATCGCAGCCATCTCTAAGCCTCCTCATGGCCATAAGACTAGTCCTTTTGCTCCTAGGATTAATCTAATTCCGGAAAGCCCTATTCCATAGCTTTCCTTTAGTTGGATCCAATCTAATACCATTTTACTCTTACACCTTTCAAAGTGCGACCCACAGTTCACATTCGAGCAAGTCACGAGTGGGTATCTAAAGAACACATCATGACCCCCAATTGACCGAAGAGTAAGTGGTTTGACTATAAACCTTTCCATAGACAATTACCATATAATTCATCTCTTTCACCATTCTATACCCCGCCTGGGTTTAGAGCACATGGACTATGTAGCTCCCGCTAGATCGACTTCTCACACACCTAGCTTAAGTGGTATTAGTTTTATCCCTAGGACTTATTAATATTTCATCACAGCCGTTGAAGACATTCTTCATGACATTTCCACTCTGGCTAGAGATTCTTGAGTAATGATCTTGACAAGAGGCCATGGGTATATCCTCCTTCTATCACCTACATTTGAAAAAATAATCCATATGATTGTATCAAAGCAGGTCTCCGACGTAGACTACACTTAGCAAACATCCACATGTTAACTTTAATTATCACAATGATTATGGTTTTATGAGATCTACTATTTGATCAATTCAAGGAGTATAACATGTGCTAGTCTATCCGAATCAACAATGTCCAACCTTGTTGATCTTACGCATCATGATAATTTAGATACTAACATAATTTCACATGATAGGAATCTCATTATCATGATCCCATCATGATTTCCTTCATGTTATGCTATGTATCATGGACTTCATTAATTGATTTAAGATCGATAACAATTCATATAATAAATGAATGTCAAATTAATGAATATGCTTTTATTACATAAAAATATAAGTCGCATAACAAGTGCTAATGGTGATCGCTTAGAGTATTTCCTCTAAAATGTTTGCCTTTCAACACCTTGGTTCTCATCATTCCTTGATTGATTTTAAATATTTACTTGAGGATGTATGTTTAATTAAGGATGTAAGTTTACTTGAGGTTCTAATCCACTTTAATAAAACAACCTTGACTATCTCGTTCCCAATTGTTCATGGTACTTAACCTGCAAAACAAAAGCTAACAACAACCAAAAACACTAGAAAACTATAAGTAGGGTTAGTCCCTAAAAAAAGAAAAATGAAATAATCGAAATAAAGCAAAAATAAAAACAAAGCAAGAAAAACTAGGTCACTAGTAAGAAGGCACCATCCCCAACAACGTCTCCATGTGATTCATCTGAGCTTTGGTGTTCAGAATGAATGAAATCACAAAATTAAATCTATCACTCACCAAGGTAGCTTAAGCTACTATAGGTATAGTGGCTCTAGGGTGGTCCACTGATGGGTTTTTCCCAACAATGTGACTTTATTGATTCTCGCTCTATGGAAAACACTAATCCTATGAAAGCTTTGAGAGAAATTGTGTTAAAAAGAGTGTGTTGGAATAAATAAATTAACTTTACTATCTAAAAGCCTGACTTAGTTTCAATTCAAACCAACACACACCAATGAGGGTCTAAAGGATATATAGGGTTCCCAATCGTCTAAATGGGAGGATTCAACCTATATTTGATCACCAAACTCGCCTATGTAATCCTCTTATTAGATTCGGATTACATAAAGCTCCATTTGAAACTATATAAAGATACATTTAGGATCTCATCTAGCTTTTTTTGAACTCTTGACAAGAAACAATCAGGTCCATGCATGCCTGGATGAAGGATAAGTTTAACAACTATTTGACATACTGATTTTCGAGAGACCAAAAACTGTGTCAGACCAATAATCTTGGCAAAACTACCAAAGACTGAGTTCAATCTCCTGCAGTACTGCCAAAAACTTGTTGACTGAATGTATGAAAAGTTGTTTCCATACTATCAGAGTATCATGTTCAGAATTAAATTTGTTTTTTGTTCAACCATTATAAGTGCAATGTCATATTGGCACAAAGTGGACTTTATAAGTCCGTATATCATTCCCACATGGATTGATTAGAAAATCTAAAGATCAACTGCCCCTACTACTCAAGATCATTGCTATTTGAACCTCTAATTTCTAAATGATGAGATTAAACTTTCAAGAATAGAATAAATTGAATGAAAGAGTTTTCTATATAATTTTTTGTAATGTAAAAGAAATTTAAAATACATGGATTAGAGAGTTCACTGAACTGAAATAACATTAGGTAAGAAATCGCGTGATGACTAATAATTCAAGAGTTCCCAAAGAAAAACACGCTTAAGGTCATGAACTCGAATCACAAAAGAGCAAGGCAGCCTTAGAATGCCTCCTGACACTACACATTTCACTATCTAGATGACCATATTTCTAAACCAGGTCAATGGATCTAAAGAGCTACTTGTAGGACTTGATTCTCATTAAGATCTAACTGTTTTTCCTTCTCGGTACTTCACAACCATCTCTTAGGACTAGAAATTGCTTGCCCCGATAGACAGGATAATGCAAACCTTCTCTAATACAATTGGTACTGCCCATCAATTCAACAAAATGCCATCTCCTTGATT